>CM031922.1:8969526-8999436 GCA_018703695.1 Prunus fruticosa
GTTTTTTTTTATACGTCGTCTATTTAAATACAACGACGATTTTATGTTCTGCCGTCGTCTTTTTCTGGTCGTTTTTTTCACTTTTTGTAGTAGTGGGAGTAATATAAAAATAAATGAAAGTAAAAGGACAAAGACATTTACTTAAATGTTGAAAATGGAAATAAGATAATCTGTACACCAGTTGACCAAAGGGACAATTTGAAGCACCTAAAATGGCTTTTCCGGCGAGGGGAGGTGTAGCGCCTTAATAAGTCCGCCACTGCCTATATATATATATATATATATAATATGAAACTCTTTAAATAAGTTCATTTGAATTTTTGGACATTCTCTTCCCACTTGTATGAAACATCTTAACTATCTTAATATTTTAGTTTCCTCCAATATTTTACCTACAAAGTAAAACTAATATATGTTCTTCTTTTTTCTATTCTAAAGAAATACTTAAGTAGAGCATTCGTTGCATTATGGCAAACAGTTAGATAAACACTTGAGTTTTTTTGGTTGAAAACTTAAATAGTTAATTTGAAATTAGACATCATACAATTTTCATCCCACCTTCATACGAATTTTAAGTTCATCACAAAATAATGCTAAGTAGATCACACAATTCGTTGCATTATGGAAAAGTTAGTGAATTTGAAGTTGAAATGTTGAGCCATGATCATCTACGCTAAATTTCCTCACACAATTTGGTGCTGCGATGGACAAAAAAAATGCACTACTTCTTTAATGACTTTATCATTTAGAATCTCCTTCTTTAATCTGAAAGAATAATTCATTAATTCAAAGGATTAGAAACATCCCAATCTGAAACTAGGACAGAAGATTAGCCATGAGATTTCCCATGATGGCTCAGCCAATACATCTCATGCTCTATTGGAAAGGAAAATACTTCCTACTACATTCTTATCAATAGCAGCGTAGTATCATATTCGAAAGGAAAATACTTCCTTATTAGCAAGTAGTATCCTATTGGAAATATGAATTTAGAATATTATAATATCAATATAGTAATAGATCTCCAAACCAAGTATTTTCACCAGTAGTTTCCAAGAAGCATTCCTTCTAAAATATTTCTTAACTCAAACCAATTGGACTGTCTCCAAAAAAGAAAAAGGAGATAATTTCCACTAGAAAACAAACAAAAACAAGTGGTCTTTCCTCCCGTACCTGAGGCTTAAATGGATTTTATGAAGGAAAACCATGTGCTTTGGTCCTACCCAACCCAATTTTGTCTCCATCAATGAATGTGACAAATAGTTGACAGAAAAAAAAAAAATGAATGTGACAAATAGCCTAATCTTGACTCACCGCTAAGGAAAAACCACTGGCTACCCCCAGCAAAGACCTCTACAGCTAGAGCTAGCCCATGGCTTTTTTTCCCCACATTTTATGTGCTTAGTTTTAGTGTCACTCTCTCACTCCCTCCATATAAAAGCAACACCAACTCCCCATTTACTTCATCAAAATTCAAACACATCAAAGCATCAGTTTTACTTCCCATCAAGTTTAAGAGTGTTCTTATTAAGAATTTACAGAAGAAGATATCAATATGAGCAGTTCATCAGCAGCAGAAGCAAGGAGAGGTTGGATGGTGGCAGCAAGTGTTGGAGTTGTGGAGGCGTTGAAAGACCAAGTGATCTGCAGGTGGAATTATACTATGAGATTAATGCAGCAGCATGCAAAGAGCCAACTTGGATCTTTTCCTCAGGCTAACAAGCTCTCTTCCTCATCCTCTGCCCTGGTTTCAAGCAAGCTTAGAGATGAGAAGGTGAAGCAGTCTGAAGAGTCTCTCAGGAAAGTCATGTACCTAAGCTGCTGGGGACCCAATTGATTTCAGCAACTATATAGAAGATGATCAATACAATTTGGCACTGAAGGCAGGCTTGGATTACAAATTTTCAAGTTTTGAGGCATGGTGTGATGATAGCTGGAAACATGCGGTTAAGCTGACCATGGTTGTAGGCTGTGCAGCCTGAAGAAATTTTGTTTATTTACAAAATTATTGTAAATTGTAAATCTATGAGTTCTCTATGATATAAACAATTAATATGAAAATTGATATGTCATCTAATCATTAGCCTTAACCAAAAAAATCTATATCATGTATGGTCTGTTGGGGAAACGAAGGGGTTAAAATCAAATTTTCTGTGAAGATCCTACCATTAATTAGTACCAAGTAACTAGTAAATAATTTTGTCCATAGCCAGAGAAAATAGTGAATGCAATAATGTACATAGTTAGTAAATAAATTCTAAACCATTTAATTTCTATTTACAAATTTAAAAAACAAAACAAAACAAATCATGTCTTGTTAAGTGTTTTGGGTTTTTTTTTATTAGGTTTTAAGTTGGATTTGTTTTAAGAAATCAATGACAATTTTGTAATTTATAATAAGTTCAAAGCCTTTTTGTTATGTTGTAAATGTGATCGGTGCATAATTACATATCATTTTGTACCCTTTTAACTTATGATTTTGTTATGTTTTTGAGTTAAACTTGTGCTTTTAATAAGTTTTGTGTTTGTTTCAGTGTAATAAGCTTGAGACTCACTAAATGCATTTTGGAGACAAGTTAGCTCAAAATGGTGTCTGCAGATCAGTCAACTTCACGAATTGGACTGTACTTCCTCAAGAAGAACCAGATGATGAGTCATATATCCTTGGAAAGATGCGGAAGTCTAGTTTCTGAAGAAGTTTACGATTCATGATTCCGAGTCTTCTAGAGAAAGTTATACAAGTTTTGGCAACTTAAGGTCAAATTCGGCAGCACCTGCGTTACTGGGCCAAAAATGACATTTGAAGGCCTTCCCGATTTTTCCTTGAGTTGGGCTGCATATTGTTGGAAAGATAAGACAAAGATATTGAAGATCCATATTTTTTCAGATTTTCAGATTGGATGAACAAGCCCAAAACGAGCCCACAAGCTGACAGCAATGCATTGTCATGCATGATGAATTGTTATTGATTGTGGGAAGGTTAGGTGAAACATATTCAATACTCATAATTTGAGTGGAATTTTGCAGCAGACAAATGAATTAAAAGAAGATGAAGTAGAAGATGCAACACTAAGCTTAATGACAAGAAGAATTGTTTTCAAATGCAATTGTGTGTTAGGTGAAGTTGGTGAATTAAGTGTTGTAAGTTGGTGAAGTGAGTGTTGTAGGTTGAAGCAATACTTAATTCAGATTTTCACTTCCCCTAGGCCTATAAATATGGAAGTTCTCTAAGCTTGTAAACACACCCCAAGGGGGGGAGCTCTCAAACACTTCTCTAGAGTTTCCCTTTGTAGTTCTCAATTGTTGTAATAAGATCATTCTACTAAATTTTCTTTTTATTAAATCTCAAACACTTTCTCTCCCTTATCTAAGTTCTCAAACACGTTTCCTTTCTCTTCTCCAAATTTCTCAACCACTTTTCATTTCTCTTCCACAATTCTCCAAGTTCACAAACATTCTCCAAGTTCTCAAACTCTCTTCCAAAAGTCTCCATGTCTCAAACACTTCACAAACACCTTTCTCTCCCTTCCCTAAGTTCTCAATTCTCCAAGTTCACAAACATTCTCCAAGTTCTCAAACACTTTTCTCTTTCTCTTCCAAAATCCTCAAAGCTTCCCAAACACCTTCTCTTCCAAATTCTCAAGTTCTCAAATGTGGTACAAAACCTTTTTGCCTCTTTTGTTTTCATTTCTGTTTTGCGTAGGAAAACTGAATTGGATCATTCAATCATCAATCCCTGTGGAATCGACCTCGCACTTACATATGCTAAACTACCAACGGCTCGTGCACTTGCGAGTTTCACAAGTTGAGGATGCAACTGAATCCATTTTGGTGCAGCTAAATCGACGACAACAAAATGGGTGGGTTTTGGGTGTGTTTCTAAAGTCCATTTCATGTAGAGTTTTTTTTTTAAATAAAATAAAATTGGGCTCCTATATTGGGCATAATAGTGAATCGCTCATTTTTTTAATAGAAA
Organism: Prunus fruticosa; assembly: GCA_018703695.1. Taxonomy (NCBI): domain Eukaryota; kingdom Viridiplantae; phylum Streptophyta; class Magnoliopsida; order Rosales; family Rosaceae; genus Prunus; species Prunus fruticosa. The sequence goes on from CM031922.1 coordinate 8,973,503, forward strand.
AATTAGGTATTAGACATAAATATCTTTATTAATTGGTATTTGAGACAGAGTATTTTTGTTTGGGTTTTAATACCTAGGAATGAATTGTTATTTTGGATTAGGCCGAAGATGAGGCCCGGATTCGTTGGGCTAGCTTAAAATAATAACTAATAAAACAATGCTATCATTCTTCTTAAAAAGCATGGCCCAACTTTAAACTTACAAAGTAAATGACATTTTTACCCCTGTCTATTTAAAGTAAGTGCGATTTAAATCTCTTTCGTTTTTGTTAGGCTTGACGTTTTGGAGTTCTGGTTCGTTTAGCTGCGATTGGAGCTATGATTTTCTAGCAGGTCTTCGTTCAATTTTCTTTGTTTTTCTGTTTTATTATGATTATGTTTTGGGTTATTTAGATTAATCTTTATGTTTTCTTTGTAATTTTGCTTTTGCATGCAGAATCAAGGTCAGTTTTGGTGTGCGATTTATGGGCTTTGGTTCAATCTTATATCTCCTATTTCAAGCTCAGTTTTGTTGCGCGATTTTGTGGTGTGCGACTTTGTATCTTCTTCGTATTGTGCAGTTTCATCTTCGGATTTGAAATTGTATTTTTTTGTTGTTATATTTTCTGGATGAGATTGTTATTTTTATTTTCTAGTTATTTTTCTTTTTTGAGAAGTTAATTTTCATTTTCGTTTTGGTGTTTGTGATCAGATTTGATTTTGAGCTGTTGTTTGGTTGGGGAATTTTTTGGCTGTCCTAGCTGTTGAGGTATGAGTACTTAAGAACGTTTTTTCGTCTATACTAATGATATTGTGAAACCCCATATTTATAAAATTATATAGTTTGAAGATGTAATATTTTGCCATTTAATTTAGAAATTATATAAATTGTTATATTCATTATATATACATATATATATATGTGCAATTTTCACTATTAGTTCTCATATATATATATATATAAGAATCCATATTATTTTCATGGTATACGTTGAGGTCAATCTTAGTATATTTTGATAGATATTTAAGTTGAGTGATAGATTTGGACAAACCTTCTTATCTTAAATTATATTGTATTTTATTGAAATCTTAGGAGTTAAGGCTTAAAAGATATTTTTGGTATTAGCATGAGGTGTTGGATCAAGAGTATTGTAGCTAGAGATGGTGCCACCTAGGGGTGGGCATTTGAACTGGAAAACCGGAAGACCGGAACCGAACCGAATAGAAAAAACCAGAAAGAAAACCGGTTGACTAAAAAAGTCAACAAATTGACACCAAACCGAATTAGACCGATTTGAATCGGTTTTGGTTCCAATTTTACATACTACAAAACCAAACCGGTAGACCGGACCGGTTATATTAATTATTTATTTATTTATTTTAAAATATCTTATATTTAAGCCCAATTCGACTTAACCCAAATAAAAAGCTCAACTTTAAAATCCATGTACACTTTAAAATATCTTATCTTATGTTGGTAACGAAGATCCTAGGACTAGATTCAAGCATCAAAGTCTCATGCAAGGAGAAATCTGGTGTTGTATTCTTTTTTTTTTTTTTATTTTTTGTGGTTTCATTAGATCTGGTGTTGTATTCTTTTTTTTTTTTTTTTTTTGTGAGTTTCATTAGATATGGTGTGTTTATGATTTCTGGTCTACCTGGTATTAGATTGTTTAGGGTTATTTTTATGTCGGCCATTTGAGAATTCGAAAGGAAAAAATCGAATATTTTTTAGCAGAAAAGTAAGAATTGTTTAACCAAATTTATTTATTTATTTCCTTATTGTCTACTGTGTATGTGACTTGCTAGAGAACCGGTTGAACCGAAAAAATCGAAAAATTGGACCGGAAATTACCAGTTTCGGCTAATCCGATTTCACTTCTGTTTTTTTCAAAAACCGATCTGACCAAACCGATGACAACAGTACCAATTCTGGTTCCTGTGTGAGCTGCAAACCGACCGCGCCCACCCCTAGTGCCACCATTCTTGCTAGGTGGCAAAGATTGGAGATAAGCTCAAGTTGTTGTTGTCCTATATTGTTACCGCCAAGAGTATTAACCAATGAAGGATTCTTGTTGCCTACTTCTACTACTATAAATAGGAGTCTATGTTTACAAATGGTTTACTACATCTAGAGAAGGCATGCATAGTTTGCATGAGAAACGAGGGAAAAATAATGGTAGAGAGAAAAAGAAAGAGAGAGTGGTAATAATATTCTTGGATGAGTTAAGAGGTCGGAGCTTGTGTTTTCTTAACTTGGAGCTAGCTTTGGAAATGAGGTAGGGATTTCTTGGGGGCCTTTATGGGGATTGATTTAATTAAATTTCGTGAGCACTATATTATGCATGATATTATTATTTGATTATTATTGATATTGGGTGTTGAAGTGTTGTTAATTACCTGTATTATTAATATTGACATGATCACATGTTATCGATGATGGCTAGAATTCTTGGGTTGATAAAGAAAATATGGAAAAGAGGGTAATAGGAAGGATCTTTTGTGTAGTTGAGTCTAACTCTTGGCAGGTACCAGGTCTAAGGGATCCCATAGTGCACATGGTTTTTGTTGGCACTAAAACTGAACAGATAGAGATGAGTGCAACTTACAAATGATGTGGACGATCTAGTAGATCGATTGAGTGCTAGATGCAGATTCTTCCTGTCCTTGGATGTTGATCCTGAATAGAAGGAAGTCAAGATTCGTGAGGTCTATGGAACCGGTGTGGAACCAGCCTAAGACCCTCCAATGCCAAAGTAAGTTTCTTTTCTAAGAGCTCTTGCTGTTGACAATATATTTAGTCTAAAAGTCAAGCTGAAAAGTCTTACCCCTGTATTGTAGTGAAGGGGCCTATTTATAGAGGGAATTTTGTATGCTCTTAGTACTCAATTTCAATGTGGGACTCGTGGGAGGGTCATATGAGGTTGACACGAGTCTTTAGATATTTCTGGGCGGGCATTCGAGGTTGATTCTCCAGAATCAGGAGGGTGTACCGATTGTAGACTCTGTTATGACTGGAGTGAGCGCAGCCATATCATCGGTAGCCGATACCGATTGTTAGGAGCCTTGGGCAGTTGGGGAGTCTCATTAATCCATATGTCATTGAATAAGTGGAGGGTCAGATATGGTACAAACAGGAGTCCCCCAAGTTACCGATTGAGAAGCGACTTCTAGATTAGGGACTTAAATACGTCTTCGGCATTCTGGTTCCGGACACTATGGTCTCCTTGTTGCCGATGGTGGCATGTAGTCCCCCAAGTGCCCGAGTGAGAGAGCTTGGAAAGAAAAAAGACGGAATGATGTACCGAATGGTCCGAGAGGTGTGGAAGTCTGTTTTTAGGAACGCCTGCCGTTCGGCACGAGAGGTGAGTGAGAACTCATCAATGTGCGCATGCCGTTCGGCACGAGAGGTGAGTGAGAACTCATCGATGTGCGCCTGCCGTTCGGCACGAGAGGTGAGTGAGAACTCATCGATGTGCTCCTGCCGTTCGGCACGAGAGGTGAGTGAGAACTCATCAATGTGCGCCCCCAAACAATAATGGTACAAACAGGAGTCAGATATGGTACAAACAGGAGTCCCCCAAGTTACCGATTGAGAAGCGACTTCTAGATTGGGGACTTAAATACGTCTTCAGCATTCTGTTCCGGACACTATGGTCTCCTTGTTGCCGATGGTGGCATGTAGTCCCCCAAGTGCCGATTATGGGAGCGCTTCGAGTGTTGAAGTGATTGAAGTGAGGAGTGGCCAACCACGCGACTTCCTGGTTGTGGAGTAGATGGGACCGAGGCTGAAGTCTTAGTGGGGGGTGGTCAACCATCAACCTCCGGTCGTGGAGTGGATGGGGCCGAGGCTGAAGTTTCAGTGGGGGGTGGTCAACCGTCCACCTCCGGTCGTGGAGTGGATGGGACCGAGGCTGAAGTTTCAGTGGCCGCTCCAGGAGAGGGAGTGCTGAGCGTTGTGGCGGGTAGGCAAAGGATCCCGATAGCAAAGCCGAAAGAGTTGGTATTCGGAGTAGATCATCTAGAACCGAATGTCATGACCGAGGCTCAGCTGGCTAAGATTCGGGCGGAGTATAATATCCCGGGAATCGGTAGTGATGCGAATTCGTGGGCCGTTGGAGTCATTGAGTGATAATGACAAAGGAGTTGTCTTTTTCACTGATGTATTCAAACAGGGGCTTCGGCTACCGTTGAGGCATTCGGTGCAGAAGATTCTGGCGACACTTAGATATGCGGTGGGGCAATATAATCCCAATTTTTGGATTACATTGCTCGGGACAATAATTGCTCTCTACATAACTGAAGACGGCGAGCCGAGCTATGAGCAGTTCGCACAACTGTACAATGTGACAAGGGCGAAGAGTGCCGATCAAGGGGTGGGTGCAGTCCAACTGCCTTTCAGCGGGCAGCGTGGACATTTTGTAATAGGGTGCCGAGCTCACAAAAGACCTGGCGTAATCTGTCTGGTGCTTGGGAATCGGCACCAGGGGTGATCGTAGAGAGGCGGATCCCTACGACCTTTCAAACAATCGGTAGGCTAAGGCTTGCCTTCGTTTTTTTTTTTTTTTTTTTTTTACCGTTGACGGTTTTGTCTCAGTGTCTTTGAAACGGCCTGCCTGCGCCGATCCGAGAAGTGGAGGCAATCGAGCGTGTCCGGGAGAAGATTGCTGAAGAAGGCCGCTTCTTTAAAGAGTTGCCTGAGCTTCTGGAATCTGTACAAGGTGGCGTCAGTTTTTCACTTTTGTCCTGATTGGTAAAGCTGAACACGACCGAAGGGTTAAGGAGGAAGAGGAGGAAGAAAAAGACGGAGTAAGTGATGCAGTTCGGCAGTTTTTCACTTTTGTCCTGAATTATTGTCGTTTCCTATATGACTTGTGTTTTTATGCAGTGGCAAGAGGGAGGCCCATAAGTGAGGCGACGAGGCGGCGTCTAGAGGGCCATGGGACGCCGAAGCGGAAGAAGGGTAGTCCCCAGACCGAAGAAGAAGAGGGCTGTAGGGGCGTCCAGAGAGGCTTCAATGACGAGACGACGGTGGCCAATCGTCGCGAGAGAAGAGGGTGGCAGAAGCCGAGGTTGTTCGGGAAGTCCACCTCCAAGTGACGGGGAAGAGGCAGATTGAGGATGCCCTTGATGTGACGCCGTTGCCGAAGAAACCTAGGGGGCCGAACGTGGGGATCTTCGTCCTGATTCCTGACGATGAAGGAGATAGAGCAGCTGTCGGTGAAGACGCAAGCAGACTATATGAGCTTTCCAGCTTCAAGCTGCAGTAAGCGTTTATTCTTGTTTTTGTGTTGCAGGTGTTGGTGTGGTCGGCACTAATGGATTGTTGTTGTGCAGGCAGACATGGAGATGTGGCTCTGCGTAAAGCGAGCCGTGAACGCTGCCGAACGGTACCAGAAGAGGTTCGAGGAGGGCCGTTCAAAATTGCCGAAGCCGGTAAGCTCCTTCAGGAAGTCGACCAGCGTGCCGAGGAGGATGCGTCGAAGCTACAGCGACCGAGTTAGAGGTGGGGGCAGCTCATGAGGCCAAGGCAGCTACGCAAGCGGCAATGGATGCGGCCGAGCGGTAGCATGCCAAATAGGTAGAAGAGGCAAAGGCGAAGGCCGTTGCTGACTGCCGATCCTCGGAGGAGTTTACGCTGCTGGTGGACAAGGAAGTCATGGACCAATGTGACGACCTTGTCTACCGATTCAAGTACTATAATGCGGATAAGAAGCTGAACATTCACTTCCTCCAGGATCCACCTCCGCTGCTAGAAGGGGTGACCAAAGAGATGGTGGAGGCTTATAAGGGCGAGGATGCCGAACCTGAGGAACCCGATGACACTGAGTCTAGCAGCGAGGAGGAAGCCGAATGTGGAATCTTTGGCAAATGTCGAGGCTGTGATTGCCGATGCCGAGCTTGGAGATGCGACTGCCAATCCCTCTGCTTCTTAGACTAGTTTACTTTTATTTTCATATTTTGGGAATGTAAAAAAAATATTTGGAACATGCCGAATGGCAATTTTTGCTAAGGCATAGCCCTTTGTGGCCTTTTATCCAAGTTAACTTTTATTCGGTTTATTTTTAAATTTCGACTCTATTGTAAGTAAGCATGCCGTAGGTAATATATTGTGAACGTAGTATGGCGTTATTGTACATATAGAATAGGAAATGTTAAAAATAAACCGATTACAAAGGTGATGATCGAAGGTGCAGTCACTTGTAGTAATATTTCAAATGTTCAATATTTCAAGGGTAGTCGAGGGTATGGCCATCGGTACCCCGCCATCGGTAAGTCCCGGGTCGGGAGACGGTGACGACCTCATAAGGACCTTCCCATGAAGGGCCAAGGGTTCCTTCATTGGAGTCCTTGGTGGCGAGAGAGACTTTGCGTAAGACCCAGTCCCCCCACTTCGAGCGATCGGCGTTTGACGCGCGAATTGTAGTATCGGGCAGTCCTCTGTTTGTAAGCAACATTCTGAAGCTGAGCTTGGGAGCGGTGCTCGTCGATGAGGTCTAGGTTGAGTGCAAGCAGGGTTTCATTTTGCTCTGGCGTGTAAGATGCTGTTCGGCACGTGGGTGCGTTGATTTCGACTGGGATAACAGCTTCGGTACCGAAAGAAAGGGAAAACGGCGTTTAAAAGTCGACTTTCGGTAAGAGGTGTTGATGGCCCATAATGCTTCTGGAAGTAAATCGGGCCAGGCTCCTTCAGCTGCCCCAAGCTTCTTCTTCGGTGTCTTCTTGATGATCTTATTGATGGCTTCTACCTGGCCGTTTGATTGTGGGTGCGCCGAGATGCGAAGAACAAGTTGATGTTGAATCGGTGCACAGGTGCTGGAACACTGAGATAAGTCGAATTGTCTGCTGTTGTCGGTGATGATTGCGTTCGAGAGGCCGAACCTACAGATTATGTTCTTCCAGACGAAGTGTTCAACCCGGGCTGCTGTGATGGTTGCCAATGCTTCGGCCTCGGTCCACTTTGTAAAGTAGTTGATGGCGACGATGGCGAACTTAAGCTGTCCTCTTCCTTGGGGCATGGGGCTGATAAGATCCAAACCCCATTGAGCGAAGGGCCATGGACTGACAATCGAGGTGAGCGGTTCAGGAGGCAGTTTAGGAATGGAGCAAAAACGCTGGCAACGGTCGCACTTCTGGACGAGCGTTGTGGCATCGGCATTTAGAGTTGGCCAATAATATCCATGCCGAATGGTCTTGAAGGCCAAGGACCGGGCGCCGAATGGTCCCCACAGGCCCCCTCATGAATCTCTCGTAAGACGTAGTTGCCCTGTTGTGAAGATATGCGTTAAAGTGGCGGAGCAATCGCGGACGTGTGTCAGTAAGCGGTCGTCAAAGTGTCCTTAGCTTCGAATTCGGTAAGCACCTCGATTAACGACAAGTTGCGAATCGCTGCAGATCTTGAGTTGTTTGGCTCCCATCTCCTTAGCGAGCCGAAGGCCTGCCAAAAGGGCTTCGTATTCGGCTTCGTTGTTGGAAGCCTGGAATTGGAATCGGATGGCATACTCGATGGTCATTCGATCAGGGGCTTTTAGTATTAATTCAGCCCCGCTGCCTTGTCGGTTGGAGGAGCCATCCACATAGAGAGTCCACAGGGGAATTGATGGGTTAAATGTTCCTTCGGTCGGATGGGCGAATGGTGCTGCCGAAGACGGTTCGGGGGTAACATCTTCCAGACTCTCTCTCTGGGCGTAGTCATCTCGGAGATGAAATCAATTACGGCTTGACCCTTCTCGGCAAGCCGAGGGTGATAGTGAATGTCGAATTCGCTGAGTTCAATGGCCCATTTTACCAGCCGACCTGCCGTCTCCGGTCTCTGTAGTATTTAGCGCGGAGGCTGATTGGTGAGGGCTGAGACTGGCTGAGCCTGAAAATATGGCCGAAGCTTGCATGCTGAGAGAACGAGAGCGTAGGCGAGCTTCTCCAACTCGAGGTACCGACTCTTGGCATCCTGCAGGGCATGGCTAGTATAGCAAATTGGGAATTCTATGCCGTTCGGCTTGTGAATGAGCACGGAACTGAGTGTCGTCGCCGAAATCGAGAGGTAGAGAATGAGTTCTTCGCCGGAAGAGGGGTGGATAATAGGGGCGCTCTGCTCATGTAGGCCTTGAGGTCTTGGAAGGCTCGGTCGCATTCGGCAGTCCCAGAACAATCTGCCGTTTGCTCCCTTTGAGGGCTTTGAAGAATGGAGCATACCGATCGGTAGCCTTTGATATGAATCGGGCCAGAGCTGCGACACGCCCAGTGAGGCTCTGGACATCTTTCTGCGTCCTCGGTATCTCTGCATGTCGAGCAATGCCTTGATTTTTTCAGGGTTGGCCTCGATGCCCCGTTGGCTGATCATGAAGCCAAGAAATTTGCCCGAGGGGCGCTCTGCTTGGGTTGAGACGCATGTTGTACTAATTTAAGACGCTGAACATGAGGGAGAGGTTGTGGAGATGAGAATCGGCCATTTTGCTTTTGACCAGCATGTCGTCGACATAAACCTCCATCGAGATGCCGAGGAGGTCAGAGAAAATTTTGTTGACCAATCACTGGTATGTTGCCTTAGCGTTCTTTAAGTCGAATGGCATGACATTGTAACAGGAGAGTCCCTTGTCAGTGATGAATGCCGTATGTTCGCGGTCGGCAGGGCTCATGAAAATCTGGTTGTAGCCAGAGTATGCGTCCATGAAGCTGAGAAGTTCGTGGCCTGCCTGTGGCGTCTACCATCTGATCGATTCTCGGCAAAGGAAAACTGTCTTTAGGGCAAGCCTTGTTCAAATCGATGTAGTCTTGACACATTCTCCAGATGCCGCTTGATTTCTTGACCAAGACCGATTTTGCCAACCAAATTGCGTAGGTTACTTCCTGGATGAAGCCGATTGTCTTTAGTTTATCCACTTCAAGCCTCATTGCCTCGTACCGTTAGGCATCATAGGCTCACCGTTTCTGACTGTTGGGTTTGAAAGTGGGGCAAATGCTAAGCTTGTGACTGATGATACTTAGGGCGATGCCAGGCATGTCATTGTATGACCAAGCGAAGACTTCTGTATTGGCGCGCAAAAAGGCAATGAAATCGGCACGTAGTGCCGAACTCAAGATGGTGCCGATTCGAACCTCTCGATCAGGCTGTACTTCGAGAGGATGACCGATTCTAAATCTTCAACGGGTTGTGCTTGTGGGGTGACGGCCTTATCCTTGGGATCATCCGGTTTGTCCGTCCCCCTGCCATTCGGCACAGTCATCCTGGTAGAAACCGAATATGCTTCGCGAAGCGTAACTCTTGCCGATTTCTTTGTTGCCGAAACGTAACATGTCCTTGCACTCAACTCGATCCCCTCGTACTTGGCCTACGCCAGCGTGTGTGGGGAAATTGAGGAGGAGCATGTGTGGTGACAGCATGGCTTTCATTTTGGTGAGCGTTGTTCTGCCGATGAGGGCGTTGTATGCCATTTTGCAATCGACTACCAGAAAGTGAGTGTAGATGACTGTTCGTCCTGGGATAGTGCCGACGGCGAATGGGAGCTGGACACTGCCAACCACGTCACCCGAGAAGCTTAGGAGAGGAGTGATGTCCTTGTTTAGGTGTTGAGGGTCTATACCGAGGGCGTTAAAAGCATCGGCAAATAACACATTGACCGAACTGCCCGGTGTCTATGAGGATTCAGCCCACATCGAAGTTCTGAAATGTCGGCTCATATGATCATGGGATCAGAGTGGGGGAAGATGATGCCCCGTTCTTCCTCTTCAAAAAAGGTAATAGGTTCCCAACCGATTCACCAAACCTTGTTGTTGCGTCCTCCCGCTACGCTGAGTATCCTGGGGATGCCGAACGGTACGAACGTAGTTTTTAATGGAACGGTTGCTAGTTTCAGCAATTTGCGCCCTCCACTGATCATATTAATCTGCCGATTCGATGGTTGGTCCGATGCCGCTTTTGTACTTAGGTATTGATCCAGCCTTCCTTCGTTGATGAGGCGTTCGACAATTTTCCGAAGGGCGATGTACGACTCTGGATCGTGGCCGTTGTCCTGGTGGTATCGGTTGAAGACTCCGGTGTCCTTCTCATTTTGCAGAGGGAGATTCCGATTGTTCGGCTTTGGTATCATCTAATTCTCTGTCATAAGGACGTGCTCGTAAGTGGTATTGAGCAAAGTGAAGGTTTCTTCGAGCTTGTTTTTCTTTGGATTGCCGAAGTCGCTTCGCCTCCGGAGTCCTTGCCCTTTTTGTTGTTGTCCTGCCTGATCCTTGAAGTTGTCTTTCCGCATTTCCTGAGTTTTTCCAACAAAGGTTCATACATGACCCTATGCCAAGTTGGCTCTATGAAGTTTTGCATGTATGTCTACAAGCATTGAATGGCAATTGGTTTGTTTTTTTTTTTTTTTTTTTTTTTTTTTTTGAAAACTGTAGTGCAATGTCTATTTAATCAATTTTGAATTTTGAAAACAATTCTTACCCAACTCCATGTAGACATGTACTATGAAGTATCTGTTTTCTCCTCCTCAATTTGTATATAGAGTTCAATAACCTGTTTCACATTGATTGGATGCACAATTTGAATGGAAACTAATTAGAAACTGCATTAGATAAAATAGAAACTGCAAGCCACCGTTTCCAGATTTTAATTACCTTGTCAACAGGGTCTCCCTCTTCTCTGGTAGTATTTCGCTTTTTATAGGTTTTGAAAATACCCTGTACAATGAGAATAATTTAAAAACTGCATTGGATAAAATGCAAACTGCATTGCAGGAAATGAACACTGCATTGCAGTTTCCGTTTCTGCAATGCACAAAATAGAAAATGCAATGCATAAGCCACTGTGTCCATATTCTAATTACCTTATTAACAAGGTTTTGAAAATACCCTGTACATTGAGAATGATTTAGAAACTGCATTGGATAAAATGCAAACTGATTTGCAAGAAATGAAAACTGCATTGCAATTTCCATTTCTGCAATGCACAAGCCACTGTGTACATATTCTAATTACCTTTTCAATAGGGTCTCCCTCTTCTCAGGTGGTTTTGACTTTTTAGAAGTTTTGAAAATATCCTGTACAATGAGAATGATTTAGCATAGATTCACATTCAAGATACATTAAAATAGAACATGCAATAAATTGCATACCTCTATGTCATTTAAGTCCTTGATTTGGTTGAATCTTTTGTGGAGTTCAACAAGACTCCCTTCTTCTTCTTCTTCTTCTTCTTCTTCTTCTTCTTCTTCTTCAACTTCTTTTTTTGCTTTTCCTCTGTTCATTTTCTTCTTTTGCTTTGCCTTGGCCTTTTCTTTCTTTGGTTTGTTTGCCAAGGCAATTGTCTTTTGTAGTTCTTCTCCTACCATGCATTTTGATGGTTTTGACTTTCGTTTGTTGCGTAGATACAGCTGCTCCAAAATTGATTCAACTGCATCCTCAACTTGTGATACTCGCAAGTGCACGAGCCGTTGGTAGTTTAGCGTATGTAAGTGCGAGGTCGATTCCACAGGGATTGGTGATTGAAGGATCCAACTCAGTTTTCCTACACAAAACATAAATGAAAACAAAAGGAAATAAATAAAACAAGGAAGAAAGAAAATAACTAACTCAAGTAGATAAGTTCCCAAGTTTAATTAGATTAATGGATTGATTCTAGCTAATGTATGATTAGGCCATGGTGTTTGGTCCTAACCTTGTGTTCCTAATTCCCTAATTTGATCATTTGTTGTCTAACCTAAAACTAAGCATTAGGAACCCATTAAGCATAGAAGAACAATTTAAACAACCAAGCATGTATCTAATCCATGTTGTCGAATGTCCATACATACTCTTCCTATTCATAGTTCAATTCGAATTAAAGCATGGTGTATACTCTCAATTCAAACCAAGATAGCTAACATGCAAGCCTAAATGGTGATCAATCATTCAAACTAGCATATTAACTTATAAGCATAATGAATAAGAACATGAACCATAATTGAAACTTGGAAACTAATCAAACTTGTAACAAAAGAAAAGAATTTACATAATGAAAAGTAAAGTGGAACAAAGAAAAACTTAAGGAGAATTTCAGCACAAATATTTCATTACAACAATTGAAAACTAGAAAATGAAACTAAGAGAATTTGAGGGAGAGAAGGGAAGGGAGCTCTAGAGAAGTGTTTGAGAGCTCCCCCCCTTGGGGTGTGTTTACAAGCTTAGAGAACTTCCCTATTTATAGGCCTAAGGGAAGTGAAAATCTGAATTCAAAATGGCTAATGCATACAACACTTTTATTATAAAATCTGAATTGGTTGATGCACTTGAATTAGAAAATCTGAAGTGGTTGATGCACTTGAATTAGAAAATCTGAAGTGGATGATGCACTTCCCCAATAACTCCCACTAGCAGCCCTAGCTCATCTTCATGTCACCATGACCAAGCTTCCAACCAGAAATGATAGCTCATGCCTAGCTCACCATGACCAAGCATCCAACCAGCACATGCTGAGGTCAGCATGACCAGCAACTTCAAGGGCTTACAACTTGGGCTAGGCTGAATCAAATGAAGACTTTAAGATGTCTATTTTGAAGTTCAGAATGTCATTGATCCAACCACACAAGTATTGGCCCAATCCAAGGTCGGAGGAAGAAGTTAAGGCCGAAACAATTTGCTAACTCATTTTCCGCGCTGATAAAATCAATCATGAGCATGGCTCTGTGTTTGATAGGTAACGGACTCCATATTTATCCAATGAGGCTGAATTTTGGATATGTTATAGTACACACCCATTGGAACAACTTTCATGAAGAATGTGGCCTAATCCGAGCTGTGTAGGTTGCTGAAACAAGGCTTGCAATATGACATACGGAACTGGACTGGCAGGGGCTGTAGCCAAAATGAGTTTGTCTTTTAAGCTCTTCATCAATTCATCCAAATTATGCCTTAACATGCTTGAATTGCATGAATTATGTTCTCCAAAGCCATCATTATTACCTAAATCTCAATTAACTGAAAGATAAACACAAAAAGGATTAAAAGCACAAGTTTAACTCAAAAACATAACCAAATCATAAGCTAGAAGGGTACAAAATGATATACAATTATGAACCGATCAGAACTCAAAACATAAAGGACACTGCAGTGGATAAAGGGGAAACTACATTATATTAACGGAAACTGCATTGCAGAAACCGAAAACTGCATTGTAGGAAACAGAAACTGCAATTTTCAACAATGCCGAAAACATAAATATTTAATGCTCTTTCCCTTTTTCTGGTAGTTTTTTGGTTTTTAGAGGTTTTGAAAAGGAGCAATCCAAAACACAAAACATAATAGAAAGATACATCAACTTGACATGAAATCGAAAGATCATTAACCCACAAGAAGCACCAAAAGTATTTAAAAGGAGCAAGATGTGATACAAGGATATCATAATGGAATTCAAAACAAAACTCAAAACATAAAGGACACTGCATTGGACAAAAGGTAAACTGCATTGCATTAACGGAAACTGCATTGCAGAAAACAAAAATACTTGATGCTCTTTCTATTTCTCGGGTAGTTTTTTGATTTTTAGAGGTTTTGAAAACAAAATTGAACCAAAATTGAAACCAAAATTAAACCCAAACCTAAACTACATTGCATGCAAGGGTAAACCCAAAACATTTCATGTGTCTGTTAAATTGCCAAACCATGAGTATTTGTTAATCCAAAGAGTCATCCATTTTTCCAAATGCAGCATGAACAGTAGCTAAAATCTCTAAAATCCTTAATGCCTTAAAACGAAGGTAAATGTGTGTTAGAGCGTTGAGTTTCTTACTCTCTTTTTTTTAGAGAGTGAGAATCGACTTCGATCATTGGTGGTAGTCGTTGGTGGTCGTTGATACAAATGGTTTAGCATTGAACGATCGTCTCTGAGTATTTTGGGAAGGAGTGTGAAGGAAACTGTGGAAAGGCGGTTTCTCGAGGTGAAAGTGAATGGTCGCGCGAATGGTTTTGCGTTCAATTTGAGGAGATGTCATTTTGCGTTAAGTTTTTGGTGTTGTGATGTCGTTTTGCTAATCCATATATAGCAGTAAGTTTTGGTTTAAAATTAAATATTGAAAATTGAAAATAATGGCATAATGGCATATTTTGTAATTTTGATGTTCTTTAATTATATTATGGTAAAAGTAGGTACTATATTTTGGCATTTGCCTTTATCCTTAGTAGCTGAAATTGAATTCCTATTTACCAAATTAGTAAACTATATTGTGTGTTAAAACTAAAGCTCCCTTGCAAAGTCGGTTCGCAACTAAAACAAAACTGCATCTAGAACATTTGTATCCTTATCCAAATTTGTCTTCACTCCACACGTTTACCATCTAATCATTTTACTATATATATATATATATATATATATATATATATGTATGTATATAATATGTAACTCTTTAAATAAGTTCATTTGAATTTTTGGATATTCTCTTCCCACTTGTATGAAACATCTGAACTATCTTAATATTTTAGTTTCCTCCAATATTTTACCTACAAAATAAAACTAATATATCTTTTTCTTCTTTTTTTTCTATTCTAAAGAAAAATTTAAGTAAAGCATTTGTTGCATTATGGCAAACAGTTAGATAAACAGTTGAGTTTTTTTGGTTGAAAACTTAAATAGTTAATTTGAAATTAGACGTCATACAATTTTCATCCCACCTTCATACGAATTTTAAGTTCATCACACAATTCAAATGAATGACCTATTATATTTATATATATATATATATATATGCATATTTGAAAATCTTGATTCTTAGGATTGAACTGAAAGCCTTGTTAAATTCTATGGTTTTTAGAGCGATGTAGTGATTAATTTAAAAATCTTACCAGCGGATCCAGACCTCATTTGCTGGTTCTTCTTAGATAGAAGAAGAGCGTTGCTATTTCCAACTCCTGTCCTATTTTCGTACCCCCCTCCCCCTTATCTTCAAAATTTTAAGACAAATTTATCCCTCTGTAAAATGATTTATAAGGATTTACAGACAAATTTACACCTTTATCTTTAAAACATTTATCCATAATATTTTCAAAAGCTACAAGGCATAAAATAAAATAAAACTAAAAGATTTAGAAAATTAAAATATTTATCCAGTCTGTCAAACACAATTTGATCCTCTCCATATCTCAACTACTAATCATTAGCAAAGAGAATTTGCTTGAATTAATAATTAAAGGGTATTCTTATTCTAAGAATAATGATGGGTGGGAAGATAATGTGGGTGTGAATAGTAGCACGCTAGACCAAACTAGGTTTTGTCTCAAATTGATTAGAATTTCAAATGACAAGAAAGGAGGTTTACATATGTGACACCCTGACCAAATTTAACCATTTACTTAATCTATTTAATTTATTTGGTTGTGAAATTACCATTTTGCCCTTGGAATAAGGTCATGTTAGTCACTTTTCGATCCGTAAGATTTTTGGGATTTGTGAGGCCCCGTTGCGTAGGCTCGTCGATATGAGTTCGTAGACACGTAGTGGGCTCAAATTAGAGTTTTAAAAACCCAGCTCACTCACTCACTCTCTCTCTCTCTCTCTCTCTCTCTCTCTCCCTCTAGCCCCGTCACGACACCACCGTTTTATACGGTAATTCTGTCGCCGTCCGGCCACCAAATCGGACGGGACAACTTGCAAAATCTTCGTCTCTTCCTCCTTTGCGCATCCATAGCCATTTCCACCTTCGAAACTCCAAGATTGGTCGTGATTTTTGACTGAAATTGAGCCGAAAACCCCGTTCATCTCCGAAACTGTTCGTGCAATTTCCGGTGATTCCGAGGGCCAAAATTGTTAAACCAAGTATGAAACTTCATCTACTCTTCGTGCTCTACCTGTTTATGTGCTTGATTTGGGTTAATTTTGAGGTTTTATAGATCGATTCTTAAACCCATTTTTGGCCGACAGTTTTGGCTTCGTTCCGGTTAGTTTCGGTTAGTTTTTGGTCGTGGTCCAAGGACAAAAATTGCACTCCTAGTTGTCTTGATCAATTAAGTATAGGTATTGTCATGTGTTTTGAGAATTTTCCAGTCGCAGAATTTTCCCAATACACCCACGCATTGCAAGAGCGTGTGGCGGCACGTGGGTCATTGGGTGGTGGCCCATTTTGTCCAAAATGTTTCACATGTCATCCTGAGCATGACGGTATGCTTGGATTCACATTTGATTATCGTTTGATGGTTGAACGAATTTACGCATATTAGGCGATATCCAGGTAGGATATGTTCGGACCGTTGGATCGGCTCCATTTCCAAATATGTTGATCTAGGTACCTCTAGGATCGTGTAAGAACTCACGGATCAAAAATCGAAGTCCCGAATACTCAAAATCAATGATTCAAAGATTACATAAAACAATGACCGTCCGAATAGTGCGATTCGAGAGTGATCTAACTGCTCAATCTAGACCAAACTTGCAGGATGTGTTTATTAAACTTTGTTGAACCCGTAGGAAATTTTGGATTGGAAATCGAAGGCCCAATGTGCCTGGTTGACCAAAAACGAGAAGTTTGACAAACTGTTGACCATGGGTCTTTTGACACTGTCTCATCCTTTGTGAAGGAACTAGAATGGCTTTAGGACCTTTCCAAGGTTATGTATACACGTTAAGTTATCTGGACATTATAGGCTTGGGTGTATGTTTCAATTGTGGTCGTACAGGATACCGGATAGTATTCCTGGAACTATTCGCCGATGATAAATACGTTGGAATTTGAATGGTAGTTATGGCGTATTGTTGAAAACTTGGATTTGTTTTGATGTTGTGATATTGGGTGTAGTAGTGATATTGGTGGTAAATTGATTTGTTTGGTAATGGGTATTTGGGTTAATGAGGTTATAAAAGCGAGCTACCGATTCAGTTTCGGCCCTTACCATGTGACACTAGACTTTCCGTTTATATATTATTATTATTATTATTATTATTATTATTATTATTATTATTATTATTGAGAATGGATATTGAAAGTTATGAGTGATCTAATTCAAACTAGTGAATTTTTAGGATGGAATACGTGATTATGGGAACTTTGGAATGTTTATTATTATTACTATTATTATTAGTGCTATTAATATTATATATAAAGGATTATGATGACTTTTGGTATGATATGGATTTTGGTTTTGGTGCATTAGTTTATGTGGTTATTCGGACTTCGAATTTCAATATCTTTGAGATTTTCGAAGTTGGTGTGTATACATTGATAGGCTATGGTTTTAGGAATTTTAAATATGGTGTTTTGGATTTTATTATCTTGTCTTATGGGATTTTCAGAGGTTGTATATTTCCCTAAGTATATGAAAAGTGTTTTGAATATTAATAAAATTGAATGGGCTTATTTAGTTTTGATGTTTTTTCTTGATTATGGTTTTATTATGGTTTTCAAAAAGGAAGTATGGGTTTATTTTATTATATATATTTATGTTATATGGAGATGATTTGTTTTGGAAAATTGGAATTTTGCATCGGGATATGTACCACCCCTGGTTACTATACCCACACGTGGCATTGGATTTTCTGGCGTGTAGTAAATTAATCCACGTGCGTAGGACATGGTTTGGTTTAACATGTGGCATTGGATTTTTTGACGTGTGGGCTCACTTGGTGGTGTTAGTACTTTATCACATGCGACGTGGGATTTTCCAGCGTGTGATAAAATAGTCTATGCGCATAGGACATGGTTTGGTTGGGTCACACGTGGCATTGGATTTTCCAGCATGTGTGCTAACTTGGATACTGGTTACTTTACTTACCACACGTCGCGTTGGATTTTCCGACGTGTGGTAAAGGATCCGACACTTTAGTTACCTGTTACTTTACCATGCATGGCGTTGGACTCTCCAGCGTGTAGTAAAGTAATAGGGAGAGAGAAAAGGATTATTATTCTATGGCGGGAAAATGATTAACGTTTGAAAGAATTATGCTTAGCATATGTGAATTGTCATAGGAAAAGGATGTTGAGTTACTAGTCTTAAGAATGGACTAAGAATAATGGGTTGGTGTTCATGAGCTGAGATAATGTGATTTTACTTAAAGGGAAAGGATGATTCTAGAATTAACTTGTTGATATTATTGAAAATAATTTTATATTATCTGGTTCTTGATTATTGATTGAAGAACTATGTGTGGCTTGATCCCTCACTAACAGGTACGTAAATAGCCTGGGGTTTCACATAGGTGCAGTCGCAAATTAAACTATTACTTTCGTTGAGTTTGTTGATGAGAGATTAAATGCTTGTTTATATTTTAGTTTTACTGAATGGTTGTGGTTAAAATGTGTTGGTGGTTATGACATGTTTGAAACCCGTTTGGATTGATGATTGATTCAGGCCCATTCCGCAAATTGGGTGCTTGTACTTTGTTCGTGCTACCAGTTGAAAATTTTGGGAAAAATTCGTTTTTCAGGGAGACTCTCCTGAGATTTCAGCAGAGAGTATCGTCCCTCTTTTCCTTTGATTTTGGAAAAGATGATGTTGTTAGTAAGTGGGCCCGGCATTGGGTGGATGTCAGAAAAATCACAGAATTTGTCACGAAGAGGAATTCAGGGCGGGTCCTGCCGGACATGGGCTTAACCAAGTTGGTTAGAGTGGATATACTCTCCACTCTGCTTCGAGTTCAAATCCCCCTCCTAATAGTTTAAATTAATTTTAACTGAAAAAAAAATAGGTTCGCTTGTATTTTTATTTATTTTTTAAATGAAGCCATTAAAAGAGAAAAGGTGAAACTTTCAAAAACTCAAACCAATAAAAAGCTGATCTTTTATATAAAATTATAAGAAAGTACAAAATTATAATCCCACATACTATTTTATTAAAATAGTAAAGAGCATACCCTTTCAGTTTTTTTTTTCCTTATAATTAAATTAAATTTAAAAATACAAAATATGTATTAACAAAAATGGCATCCACCAGTGAGTTCGCATCCTTATCCATTTTTGTCCGAACTCTACACCTAAACAACGGAAAATTCTACAATGGGCGTGGTGTATCCATGCGCCCAAATTATCAACCATTGGATGAGTAAGTGGAGATGTGGGTTAAATCCACACCATTGAATGCTAGTAACCGGTTAAAAGGGTTGTTGTAGGTAAAAGTGAATAAAATAAAAATTAAACAAAAAAATAAAAATAAAACAAGAAAAGAAAAATAGAACGATACAAAGGGAGAAGGGCAAAGAAGATGTTGAACTGCTGAGGCAATCCCTCCAACTCTCTCTTTCATCTCTCCCTCTCTTCCCCTACCTGTGAATCGCTTGATTATGTGGATGAAATTGAGAAGATCTTAAATCTCTTGCTCCCTCTCTCTCTTCGTCCGTCTCTCTCTTCGTCCCCCCCTCTCTCTGTCTACCTCTCTGCTCCTCTCTGTCATCAGTTCAAACACTAGAAAATTGGGGATTTTTCCAATATCAAAGGTCAGTTTGCATTTTCTAATCCTTTTGTCTTTTGGTTTCTGGTATTTTTTTGGATAGCTGGGTTTTGTTTGTTGGTAATGTGATTTTTTGTTTAAATTTGATAATGGGTTTCTTTTGATTCCCCTGTTCCTGTTTTGTCACATTGTTGTTCCAGAAACTCAAATTTTATGACTGACATAAATCTATTATTGTGAATTTGTGATTAATTAGGATAAGTAGTCCCAATAGATGAAAGGTTGAGAAGCTCATATGAGAATTTTTATGGCAAGGCCAAGGAGAGGGAAGTAAGTGTAGTTGGTGAAGTGGGAGTTAGTGTTAAAGGATTAGGGGTACTATCGTATTGTAAGTGGTGGTTCACACGTTAGATGGGTCTTTTTGCTATCCATAGAAGAACTAGAGCTGGAACGATTTAGGAATAAAGTTGGAATGACCATTTAGGACTGAAGTTGCTAGCAATGAGTATTGATTTGTGTATATTGAATCTAGGAAAATCTATTGATTTCCCTATCTTCTTTCAATTATTGTAATATGAGAGTTCATTTTTACTCATATAATAACATATGTCATGGTTTGGTTTTTTTTTCTTTTGCAGGATTGACCAATCTTTCAGTCACAGGTTAGAATGCATCGTATCATTCAACTCATTGTGTTATCCTTTTCCTTTATTACATTCATTAGTATTAGCTTGGCAACAAGGTCAGTAGAACCTGTTAACAAATATTTAATAGCCATTATAAGCTTTCATCAACTGCTTCTGGGAAATGCCTTCCCCAGTTGTTTATTGTGAACTATATATAGGTACATGGGTTTGTAATTATTTTTGTTGATGAACAGATTGTGGAAGTAATGATCCAGATTGTGGTTGAAAAAGTGCTTAGTTCACATTTCAATATGTAGGCATATGTTGAAAATTTTGAAGGGGAGCAAGGGATGTGGAGGTGGATCTTCTATGGGATAGGCTTCATTTTTTGGATTCCCTTTGGCCGTCGGTATCTTCAGAATTTAAGGATTGTTCATTTCAAGCTATATTGTATTATTGGAATTCTGTTGTCAACTACAAGCTTTGTTCATCTAGTGCCATGTATCTTTGTTAAGTTGTTTACCTAGTATAGCTAGACCCGGGGACAACTTGTCCCTTGTATTGTTCTGTTCTCTTCTTTATGAAATTATGTTTCTTATTACAAAAAAAAAAAAAAGACAATGAAGTGACTGAGAGAGACAGGGAGTCGGAAATTGAACAAGAATAATGCAATTGACAAAAAATAAGTTCAAAATTGCAAACGTGTAGTTATCATGCATGCTTATTGATAGATTGGCTCACCAAAGAGGAAAAGGAAATAATGCAATTGACAAACAGTGAGTTGGAAATTGAACAAGCATAATGCAATTGACAAAAAGTAAGTTCGAAATTGCAATACCCATCCGTAATCTTGTACTTAACAGTTGTGGACAGTTATGTTCCATAAAATTGTAAAACCCATCTGTTTTGGACAGCTGTGTTTCATAAAATTGTAAACACATCCGTAATCTTGTAATTGACAAACCGTTAGTGGGAAATTGAAACTGAATAATGCAATTGACAAACAGTTAGTGGGAAATTGAAACTGAATAATGCAATTGACAAACAATAAGTTCAATATTAAGAGTATAAAACTCATCCTTAATATTGTAATATCTTAATTTACAAAGATAAATACATATAGTGCAATATTAAGGTAACTTGGGACATTAGGAAAGTAAATTGGGTCCTTATACTTATATAAGAATAGGGTAAGAGTCGACCTTGGTGGAATAAATTTGGTCTTTGCCATTGTAAACAAGGGAGTTTACAACATATAGAACTTCCGTTATATTGTTATGTACAAAGGGGTTCCATAAAGTTATAAAAGAGATCCTTAATCTTGTAATATCGTAATTTACAAAGGAAATGACCCCTAATACAATGTTAAGGTAAGAATGAACCTTAGAGTAGTAAATTTAGTCATTATCCTTGTAAACAAGGTGGTGGTTACAACATTAAGGATTCATATTATACTAAAATGGACATAGTCATTCCATTACATTGTAAAAGCCATCCTTAATCTCGTAATATCATAATTTACAACAACAAGGAACCCTTGTATAAGAATAGGGTAAGAGTGGACCTTGTTGGAATAAATTTGGTCCTTATTCTTGTAAACACAAGGGTTTAGAGTATTAAGGTCCTCTTTTACAATGTTTTAGACCTTCATGTTCCATAAACTTGTAAAGTGTATCCATAAACTTGTAATATCAGAAATTACAATAGAAAAGATCTCTATTACATGATTAAGGTAATTGTGGACCTTAGAGATGTAAAATTGGTACTTATTCTTGTAAATGCAATGGTTTATAACATTAATGACTCGTATTATAGTGCTTTGGGCGTAAGCTTTCCATAAACTTGTAACGCAGATCCTTAATCTCGTACATTACAAGATTTGGGTTCTCATTTATGATTTTTTGCACCATGATTACAAGTTTGAGGTTCTTCCTTATCCATAGTGTTGTAATATCCTGATTTATAATTAAAAGGATCCTTCTTACAATGATAAGGTAAAGGTAGACTTTGGAGAAGTAAACATGGTCCTTATTCTTGTAAACACAAGGGTTTACAATATTATGGACCTCTTTTACAATGTTTTGGACCTCCATGTTCCATACACTTGTAAAGTGTATCCATAAACTTGTAATATCAGAAATTACAATAAAAAGGATCTCTATTACATGGTTAAGGTAATGGTGGACCTTGGAGATGTAAAATTGGTACTTATTCTTGTAAATGCAATGGTTTATAACATTAAGGACTCGTATTACAGTGCTTTGGACGTAAGCTCTCCATAAACTCATAACGCAGATCCTTAATCTCGTACATTACAAGATTTGGGTTCTCATTTATGATTTTTTGCACCATGATTACAAGTTTGAGATTCTTCCTTATCCATAGCGTTGTAATATTCTGATTTACAATTGAAAGGATCCCTCTTACACTGATAAGGTAAGGGTAGACTTTAACATTGTAAATGTGGTCCTTATTCTTATAAACACAAGGGTTTACAGTATTAAGGACCTCTTTTACAATATTTTGGACCTCCATGTTCCATAAACTTGTAACATGTATCCATAAATTTGTAATATCTCTATTACAAAGTTAAGGTAATTGTGGACATTGGAAATGTAAACGTGGTTCATATTCTTGTAAACGCTACGGTTTACAACACTAAGGACTTGTATTACAATGGTTTGGACGTAAGTCTTCTATAAACTTGTAAAATGGATCCTTAATCTCATAGATTACAATATTTTGATTCCTAATTACAAGTTTTTGCACCATAATTACAACTTTAAGGTTCTTTATAATCCATAATCTTGTAATGTTACAATTTACGTTAGAAATGATCTATCTTACAATGTTAAGGTAATGGTGAACCTTGAAGAAGTAAAATTGGTTCTTATTTTTGTAAACATAAGGTTTACAATATTAAGGACCTCTTTCACAATGTTTTGTACGTCAACGTCCAAAATGTTGTATAACTTGTAGACCTTGTGTTTACAAGATTATGAATATACTTTACAAGTTTATGGAACATTGAAGTCCAAAACATTATAAAAAGGGTCCTTAATATTGTAAACCCTTGTGTTTACAAAAATAAGGACCACATTTATACAGCCAAGTACCAAGGCCTTGGGAGAAATTTGAACATGTTTCACATACTATGCAATTGCCAAACAAGCGAGGATAATTGCATAATGTAATGCAATTGCCAAACAGGCAACAGTTTTTGCATACCGTAATGCAATTGCTAAACAGGCAACGGTAATTGCATACCTGTAATGCAATTGCAATTGAAAAACATGCAATTTATGTTTCCCGGTTTTGGGAATTGCTCATTATGTTGTCAACTCCTCTCATGTTATCTTCTTTTGTTTACCTATTACAAGTGAGATTTTATAAGTAATTTGCAATTACCAAACGAAGATAGAAAAATTGCATTTATTTATGCAATTAGTAGCTCCCTGTTTGGATATTACATGTTACCTAGAACAAATACAAATTTCTTAAGTCATGGTATTTTGTGGATTGTTATTGCCAATCCAAGTTGGTTTCTAAGTTTAGGCAATTACAACTTTGGCAACTTAATGTCAAACCTCATAGCGCCATAATTGATGATAGATCATTGTTTTGTATTATTAATATATTCAAAATATATTTTTATAAAAAAGAAACAATACTTGGATTGTCTCCAATATGAGTACGAGTGAAATATGCGCAAAATTTGCTTTCTACTAGAGAACTCTAAGTTCAAAATGATGTATAACTACAAAATAACAAGACTAGGTAATTTGTAATTTTTCGTCTGTAACTGGTATATTATGGCACAACAATTGCATTTACTTACAATAGCATAAATTAAATAACTTTAAATACATAACCAAAAATCCAACAAAAAAGGGCTATCTAAAACAAATTGTCTTCAAAACATTATAGGTTACAACGTAAAATATAGAATATAAAGATCAGTCTCAACAAGTCTCATCCAATGGGAAACACATTGAACACCTACATAAAACATAAAATAAAAATCATTATTTTCAATTGTGTTACAAAATGCAATATAGAATGTGAATCCTATGTATTACTCTAATATAAAAAAATTCAATCATGTGTATTACTCTAACATCAAGAACATATTTGATTGATATAATTATTACACGAATATGATTATTATGAAAAACAACACTATGTCATGATCCATTGAAAATCAAATTCAACGAGAGAGGTATTTCAATAAAACAGATTTATTGAACTAAACTCCCCTAAAATATATTCACATTGGAAAGATATCCTTGTATGACCATTGAACTAAACTACCCTAAAACAGAGCCTTAACCAATAGTTTGGTCCAGCCTCTATGTCAAACAGAGAATGAAAAATCATTTCTTGACATCAAATTACAGATCTTACACAAAATAGAAAGAATATCAAAGAGGTTAGACAGACTGTTAGACAGACTGTAAAACTAAGGCTTATACAAAAGCCAGGAAACATAAACAAGAAAAACCTGAAGCATGCAAAGCGTAAGAGACATAAAACAGTGAAAAAAACAATAAGAGTGATCAAACATTAAAAAGCAACAAGAATTACATAAGCAATTGCATATTGGTCCTCATGCAATTGCATAATGTTACTTATGCAAGTACTTAATAGTAATGCAATTGACAGACAAAAATAAACTAAACTCAACACGAGAAATGCAATCACTTGCCAAAACTTGGCCTTTAATTGATTTCTAACAGAAATTGTATCGCTTAACTTTTTTCTGAGACTACCAGAATTAGAAATATTTGTCTACATTGCATGAGTTGTGTTATTATTTAGATAGTACACACATACATCACAAACTACAACACAATTTCTGCTCTTATTTTTTCCAGTCAGTGACACTATTTATGGTCTTAATAGCATAATGCACCACACATCAAAAACTTGTGTTTTCTGAAACAATTGCACTATAAGTTTCTGCTCTTGTTCACGCATGGAAGAAGAAAATAAATCAAACAAAATCCTACATGCAAGCATTTGTTTTGTGCTAGTAAAAGCAGCAGCCCCAAATAAATTCACTCATTATCCATATCATACACAAGTACATTATTAAAATAAAAAAGCCACAAAAATCACCACCAAACTTATTATTAACGATATGAAAAATATGAATGGAAATTTCAACATTCAATATGAACTTGAGGAGCGTCATTCATATTCAACATAAAGAAAAATAATATCAATGGAAATTTCAAAAATTATGAAAAATATTTATTCCCAAGCATAAATCGTATCATATGAATGATAAGAAACAAGTTCTAGAACTTCAAACTGGCCTGCCAAAAAATGGAATTTAAATATAAAATTGCATACCAAGCGGATATTGAGAGCAAATCCAACTAATAATAAAGTAAACTTGGAATGCCAAAAAAATTCAACATAAAACCCAGAAAATATTAGGCTAAACAAGAAATGTAAGATAATAAAAAAGAAATATAAAACAAAACTAAGGAAAATAATTGTTGTTGAGGGATAAGGTTTTCAGTGAATCTTAAATCTGTGATGAGATGGGGTTCAAGATTCGAATATACAGCAGTAAGACATTATACATGGGTTGAGATTGAAGATGCCGCACGCAGTTTGCATCAAACCTTTGTTACTGTCGAGAGAGATGAGTCAACGTGTGAGATCGGTCACTGCTGTGAAGAAATAGAGGAGCCAACATGTGAGATCGGTTGTTTGTTGGTCGCCGTCAACAAGGTGATAAAAGAGTGGGAGCTTTTCTGTTTCTGAAAAGAATCTCAAATGAGATGAGGGATTAGGGTTGAGATGGAGAGATGCTATAGCGTAGAAAGGCAAAGAGAAAACCTATTACCTTGACCTGTTATAGCAGGTTCTCTTTTATTTTTTGTACAAATAAATTAGCATGTGCACTGCACATGTTTCATAAGGGACAAATGGCGCACCCATGCGCCAAGGTGCACTATAGAAGGTGCCCCTAAACAACCCCCTT
>CM031922.1:9599536-9796756 GCA_018703695.1 Prunus fruticosa
TTGTTTTGGACTTTTGGTCCACGTTGTGTTCTTGAATTTTCTGTACTAAATCCAACCGTATAAAGAACTTGAAATTTGGATAAACGGTTGGAAAGTTATATGCAAAACATTGGACAGAGGTCGAAACTGGAAAAAAGCAGAGAAACGAATCTGCCCAATAGGTGATAAATAGGTGATAAAAGGGTGATAGAAAATGTTGTTTGTGTTTTTCTTTAGTTTTCTTGTTTTGTTTCTTTTCTTTTACCTTCCTTTATTCATTTTTAGTTCCCATTTTGCATTTGTGCATTTGTGGTGTGTCAAGTAAGTGTTCTTTACATACTCAAATTAGAACTTATAAGATGCCGACAATACATAATCTATACTTCATTAGATTCGTGCACTTGCAGGTATTTTTAATTGGTTGTTTGCACATTAATTTGTGTCCTTTTAGGAATGCAACATTGACCTAGGGTTAAATCGGGTTATTGGGTTGTACTTGTAAGGTAAATGGGTTTGGTACTATACAGGATTACCCTCTTTGTCTTTTTACTTTAATTTATTTTTATATTACTCAATTTACTTAAGTTTACAATGTAAATAAGGAAGTACCCCCCATTTGGGCTAAATACGATTTAGTATGAAAAATCAGTTTTAGTGCAAAATACGATTTAGGCTAAAAATGATGGCTCATTAAGTCAATATATACTTCATACTAAAATCCCATAAAATCAAGTTTTCTTATTTGATGTCTAAGGAATAAAAACCGCCAAAAATTATCTTGAGAAAATGATTATTAAAAAAAAATCATTTTTCATACTTAGTCAATATTGCACATCCGCTAAAAAAGTGACATGATACAAATTTTATAAGTTATACGAAATTTCTTTTGGGATTAGAGTTTAGGGTTTAAGGTTTAGGGATTAGAGTTTAGGGATTATGGTTTAGAGTTTAGGGTTTAGAGTTTAGGGTTTAGGGTTAGGGTTTAGAGTTTAGGGTTAGGGTTTAGGGATTAGAGTTTAGGGATTAGGGTTTAGGGTTTAGGTTTATAGATTATAGTTTAGTGTTTAGAGTTTAGGGTTTAGGGTTTATGGATTAGAGTTTAGGGATTATGGTTTAGAGTTTAGGGATTAGGGTTTAGGGTTTAGAGTTTAGGAATTATGGATTAAAACGTTAAACCCTAAACCCTAGATACATAATTAACTCAAATAATAAGGAATAATTACTAACAAATATAATTTAGGGAAAAAAATATAATAATTAAGTGCTCATCAGTTTGTAAAGACATTATAAATATCAAATGTTATAACATATAATCACAAAGTTATCAACACCAAGATGGATAAGGAGCAAGGAGAGGGGTGAAATTGGCTGGGGTTCGAAACCCATTGGGTGTGCTGAAAGTTTAATTTCTTTAATTTTTTTCGCGAGTTGGCAGGTATTAAACGGGTTGACACGACCCATGACACGACCCGTTTAATAAACGGGTTAAACAGGGTAATTAAACGGGTTGGCAGGTTACCCGAAACCCACCCGTTATAAATGGGTCAGTGGCGGGTTTGACCCCGAAATCCACCCGTTATAAATGGGTCAGTGGCGGTTGACCCGAAAATTACCCGTTTATAATCGTGCCGTGTTCGGGTCGTGTTTTTCCCGTGCGGGTTTCGAATCGTGTAACGGGTTCAAGTTCGGAAATTGACACCCCTAATTGGAAGTATCTAGCTTGCTTCAATCGAAAGAAGTCTGCTCGTTGACCATGATGGAAGTGGATGGCAAAGGGAGAAAAAAAAAAGGCTACTTGGTTGTGTGCAACGGAGAAGAAAAAGCTAGGGTTTTCCCTCCTGTGATACCATGTAAAATAGGCTAGAAAATATAATTTGCTAGAATGAAATTCATTGAAACAGAGAGCGTAACTTTATACAAGAGATTACCTATAATTGTGCCAAGCTATTCTAGAAAGAACCTTGTGCAAAGAAACCATTAGCCATAAACTTCATAAAATAGCATATATGGATGTTGGTGAAACAAATGAATTGAAATTAAATAAGATTTATAAAGGAAGAGGTATACCAAGATTGAACTCGCCAAGAACATCAAATAAGATTTATAAAGGAAGAGGTATACCAAGATTGAACTCGCCAAGAACATCGATTGGTGAGCAAGTCGTGTTGATAACGTGTTATAAAACTAAGGGTATTGAGAGAGGATTTAAGAGAATATAGATATAGAGCCATAGAAATTATCTAGGCTTGTTCTTTTCCTTCATCTTTCTCATTAACATTGGTGCCTATTTATAGGCATATGTAATATACTATTCACTACAATTTACAAATACAATATGGTGGTGAGTCATATGGTAGGTTTCAATCACAATGGTAGGAATCTTGGGGGAAGGATATTATGGCAGGAATGATGGTAATAGTGGGCATCCATATTAATCTTTGGTGATTTACAATAATCCTATCTTTTACTAAATATTTTTGGTTCAAATTAGACCGGAAAAGTTTACAATAAAATAAAGAATAATTTAGCCAATAAAATCAAATCAAATAATCATATCCTATCTTATCCAGTTTACCAAACGCCTAACTAGTTTTATTTACAGCTATTTATTCTCGCAGCACAAGAGAAACAATTTTTCTTTTTTTAAAGCACAACAATACCAAATTAGCCCTTAGACATTCCAAGCATAGTTGAATGATGAAGGGGAAGAGGCCAATTGGAAACTTTGATGATGGAGGGGAAGATGCCAATCGGAAACTTTCACGTTTCGCAAGGACCCTCGTCAACCTCCCAATATCACTCAAGATATTACAGTCCGATTGAAATAGTTACAAAATCTCATTGAACTTAATGCAATCAAAAGTGCGATTGCAACCAAATCCAATTTTTTTTTTTTTTTGTTCAATCCTGAAACTTCATTCCAAGGCCGGAAAAACAGGCAGAAGAACATACACAAAAGGAAAGAAAGCAAAACTGAAAGTCTTTCAACTGAATCCATACAACCCAGCAAAGAAAAACTTTCAATCCAAAACAAAAAGAAAACTTAAGGAGGACATGGGAGTCCATCCGAGACCAGAACTTGCACCAGAGACAATGGTGGTCGTGAGACCCAGCTTTCCAGCTCCATAGCTCTAACTCCAATCATGGCTGCCTCATGAGCCGCCCGATTTAAATCTCTATGCACCAAGCTCCATCGAACCTCATGCATAGACCCACAGATTCTGTGAATCTCCTCAAGAAGGGGCATAATGGACCACACCTTGTTTCTAAAGTCACCATTTATCCCATTGATGAGCAATTTTGAGTCAGTTTCCACAATGACATCTCTAAAGCCAAGGTTAGCAGACAAAGCAAGCCCTTTAATTGCTGAATGAGCTTCTGCCAAGCGATTTGTAGAGAATCTCAAATTCCAAGTTGTTCAATTTGTTGGAATGACTTTTTCCACTTTTTCGTTCTGTGGGCCCCCCCTCTCTCTTTGTCCATCTTTTTAACGCGGCGCTCGGAGTTTTCCCATCTGCCTTTTGATAATTTCTCCGCCAAAATATAAAAAAATATATATAAGAAAAAAGAAATTTAGTAATTTCTCAATATGAATAATTCATGCATGTGCCAAAAAAAAAAGAAAAATTGGTACTCCTGCGGGACCCACAAGAGATCGTTCCGTGCTCCTTCCTCCATCTTTCCTGATTCTCTCGTGCATGCTTTTTTCGAGTCCACTATGATCGAACACCTAATTGTACGGTTATTAATATAAAAAAAAGTAAGCGATTATTTTAATTTATTTAGTGATTACTGACGTGGCGAGATCTTAGCGGGGTACAGGACTATTCTATCAGACCGAAGAGCCGCACCGTAGCCATACCTAAGGCTAAAAAGAAGCCAGAGCTGGGAGGGCGTGGCATACAACATACACGTGAGCGCACCGAAACCGAACCCGGACCTGTCCCCGTGAAAAAACCGGATTGGATAATCGGCGATACGTCCGAACTTTGTAATTGGGGGATTGGTTCTGGTTGGGTCCTCGGTAAAAAAGAAACGCAAAACGCGAAACAATAACAACAGGGACGAAGAGGAGTAGAGTCGGCGTTAGCAAAAACCCTCAACTTCGTCCCCCAATTCGTTCACCCAAGTAAGATTTCAATCGGTTTCTGTGGTTTTTTTGTGTGCATGCTGTTGTTGCTATTCAATCCAGGACTTTCAGTTGAAATGTTTTTGTTTTTCTGGTTCTGATTAATCTGTTTTTGGATTTTTTTTTGGTTAGATCGATCCCCGTGGAGGCTATGTGCTGGTATGTTTGGTTTGGTGGTTGATTAAATAATTGGTCCGGTGAAGATTTTGTACTTCTTGGGCGTTAATTTTTGGTGGTGAAAATGGATTTGGTAGCTAGTTGCAAGGTATTTAGTTGATTTGTTGCAATTTGATTACATTTTTTTTTCTTGATGATTATTGTTCTGAAATTTGCTGGGATATTAAGTTTGTGTTGATTCTTATGCAATTTGATGGATGCGATTTTGTAGTTGTATTGTAGTGGATGTAGTTTTGGCATTTGGTAGAACATTTGCTTCAGAAATTTTACTTTGCTATTGTTAATTTAGTCAATTGTGGTCTTGTTTTACTTTAGTGAATTTAGTCAACCAGTATGCAACTGGCATGATTGTAAGCATTTCGAAATAAGCTTAATTAACAGCTTTATGTGTGTCAATTGGTTTGTCTTTTATCCAATTAGGATTATGACATAATGTAGTTGGGTATGATATCTTTTTGCTTATTTTTAATGTTTCCCTTATTGTTGCTTGTGTGACTTGCATAAGGTGTGAATGGATGACACAAGAAGAAAGATTTAACTATAGAGAAATGTGAGGAAGCAAGCAAAGACATTTTACTTGAATACAGTTGATCACAAATAGTCGGGCAAGTAGTGTTGATGGGGAATTAGCTTTTAAGAAAGTGTAGTAAATCTAGTTACATACTTGGCTGCAAGTTTTTTTTTTCCATGCCCCATATTTTATTTTTTTATGTATCTCATGCAACTTTTAATTTCATTGAAGCAAACAGTTTTCATGTTAAATTGAGCTTCTGAAATTCATAATATCTATCTACAGTTTTTCTTGGATGAGTGTGGTTTGGTTTACTCGCTCTATCATTTGAAGGAAAAAGAGAGAGATTGTGTTGTATATGGTCACTTGTACAGTGTCTAATTTCGTTTGTTTAAAGCATCATCTATCTGTTAGCATGGTTTGTTTTGTCAAAGGAGTTAGTGACTTATTTGTTTCAGAATCACAACAGTAGGTAGTAGTGCAGATACGATGAATTTTTTGAGAAAAGGGTGATTTAGCTATTTATTTTCACTGTAGGAAGTCAAAAATTGATTAGGTAGAGAGGGTATGATGTTGCGGTTGTTAATTATAGCGGTGTTTGTTTGTACTATTGCAGTTAGTTTGTCAGAGTTGTTATTCATACCTCCATATTTGCTTACTATTGCAGTGAATTGTTTTGGTGTCCCCACTGGTGGAATGTTACTTATTGCTGCGGTGAACTTATTAGAATTTTTGTTTACTACTGCAGGAAAAATTGGCATATTTTCGAATAAAAGAGCTCAAGGATGTTCTCACCCAATTAAGCCTTTCAAAGCAGGGGAAGAAGCAGGTGAGATGCCAGAAAGACCGCTTTTGTGCTGCGATGTTGGTTTCCCATAGATTGTGGATATTATCCATGTACTCACCTTGCCACTGCATTTTGTGCCACAGTGGCGTAAATTTTTTGAGTTCACAGGAAGTCACATTTTTGTGGCTCTTATGGTTCTTGTTAATACTCCTATGAAAGAAGTTAGGCTCTGTTAATATATTATATATTTTACTTTAGGTGCAATTTGTTATGGTTGGATTGAAATCTTCCTTGATATGTAATTATTGTTGTGTTTTAGAAAGAAATTATTGCATATTGTGTTCTGTGCTATTATTCTTGATGACTATCCGAGTTGCCTGGTTAATTCGAGTCTCTCTGTTTCTCCCCAAACCCCCCCCCCCAAAAAAAAAAAATCCTCGGATCACTTAAGTTTGCAACTGTCAATCCAATGAAAATATTGCAACAGTCAAGATGGATTTATTATTGTTATTCCTTTCCGTGATGGCATTTGAGTGCATGGATCTGTCAAATTATTTGGATATATTTTTTGCTGGAATTTTCTGTTCTTGTATAAAATAAGTAAACTTAGGCCCAAATGTGGCCTGTTCATTGCCATAAAAAGTAGCCTACTTTTTACGATGGTATCTTCTGAAGCCATTTAACCTGGTTTTTAAAATGGATGTTGTAAGGGAAGACCGTTGTCTGATTCACCAATGTCTATTATGCAGGATCTTGTTGACCGGATATTAGCGCTTCTTTCTGAAGATCAAGGTAAATGGTTCTTTACGAATTGTTTTCTTTCTGGTTCAGATGCTTTAATTGTTCCAATAACAGTCCTGATTGGGTATACTGTTTGTTTTTATAAATGTAGCTAATCTGTTGGGGTAAACATGGATAATTCCTTTTCATCATCCATCATGTAGTACATATAAAAAATTATGACTATTTTGTTCTCAATTATTTTCTATAATAAATTCTTGGATGCTGTGAATCATTGTGTCATAATTTGTTGTACTTCGTATGACATGTAATCTTTGTCAGCATGGTACATATGTTTAACACTAATGGTACTTTGTATGAAGTGGCTTTCACTTGCTATTTGTCTTGTATTGTACTGACCTAAAAACGAGTGGGGCTCTTGTATCTGATGTTTGAGAATATTAGAATTATGACTCTTTTTTCTGGAAGAACATTTTATATTTTAGGAAACCAGTGAGGACATTTTAGTTGTAAATCCAGTGGAAGTAAATTGGTGCTATCTACACTTCTGTTAAATCTTTTTGCATAGAATAAAGGGTTGTCATCCAATCATTCAATTGTTGAGACACAAATAACAATATAGAATCAAGTGATTCTATGGCTGGATAGTTTGTTGATTGTTAAAATCTTCGATCCTAATGATTGTTTCCTTTTTCTTGTCCACCCAAATATGTTTCTTGAACTTTCCTTGGCTTTGACTTCTATGAGCTGAACTGTATTAATTTTAATTTTTTATGATTGGGTTGTGTTATTTAATCTTTTTTTGGGTTTGGTTTTGGGGGATGGGGTGGGTTTAATAATTGTTTGTGTGAGTTTGTAACATCATATGTTCACATGATTTTAATTCTTTGGATATGTTCCATGTCTGATTCTTTTACTGTATTTATTTCTATTTATGTACAGTTTCTAAAATGTGGCCAAAGAAGAATACAGTTAGAAAGGAACAGGTGGCAGAACTTGTAGATGACACCTATAGGTATGTTCTCATATTTGTCATATATTTGTTGCATGATTTTATTAAGGGGCTGGAATAATCTCTTGCTTTGCCTTTTGTTTTAGTTAACTCCTTAGTTACTGACCTATCCCTTGTAATGATATCATGTAGAGCTGCAGTTCTCCTATATGTTTCATAGTCTATGTAATCAGATGTGTGTTTACTTCTCTTTCCTCTGACTTTCTCTTGTTTTCTTTTCTCCAGAAAAATGCAGATTTCTGGGGCCCCTGATTTAGCATCAAAGGGACAATGCATCTCTGACAGCAGTAATGTGAAAATAAAAGGTGAAATTGAGGATCCCTTTCAGTCAGATATAAAGGTTCGCTGTCTCTGTGGGCGTTCATTAGAAACAGAGTCAATGATCAAGGTATGCTTCAAATTTTCATATTTTCTTGAGTCTCCTTAGATGTAGCATGGTTCTTTGTATTAGTAAACGCACAAACAAGTGTTTGATTAACAAACACAAGCCTTCTATATGTCCAGTCCTTTTGTCATTTGACCTACTATTTCTACATGAAACTTTTTCTCATTTGAACACCCTTACTGCACCCTTCTTATGGTTTTCCCTTTTCTGGTTGCTTTAATGGCAGTGTGAAGATCCAAGATGCCAAGTGTGGCAACACATGAGTTGTGTTATTATTCCAGAGAAACCTGTGGAAGGCAATCTACCAGTTCCCGAATTATTTTATTGTGAAATGTGTCGACTAAGTCGGGCTGATCCGTATGTGGCACCAGTATTCTCTTGTTATAAAACTCTTTATAATTAATTTTTCCACGAAGCCAATTTTTTTCTTCTTTTTTTGGGTTTTGGGGTTTGTTTAACTCATACGTGCTGATCCTCTCTCCCAATCTCTTCTCATTTCTAAGTTGGGCTAAATCTTCCATATTATGATGTTAGCATATTTCATATCACTGCATCTGTGCATCAATGCAATATGTCATTTTGGTGTTATGACCTCTATAAACTCCTATACTCAGTTTATGTACCATTGGAACATTTGAACATTTTTTCCCTTTGGGTTGCTAATCTCTCCTAGTCGTGAGCTTACAATACCATGGTTAGCTTCTCTTAAATGTCATAATATTTGAGAAAATTGTATGTCATGAAGATGATAACTTTAGATTCTGAGTTACTCACCTTACAGGCTATTCTTATTTCATATGACATTTATTTTCTGGTATAATCGTTGGATAGTATGTCATCTTTTGAATCATCTGAAATTGACCATTCAAGTCATTTTAAAAGAAGCTAAAGTTTCACTGTCCAAATTTGAATAAAGCTATTCTACTAGTCAGAAGAAACCAAAATTAAAGAATCGACATTGAACAGACATGTCTTTCAGGTGTCAACTAGGTCTCACTTTGGGCTTAGGGTGTCTTTCTTCTTGATTGTTTGCATGCTTTTTTGAGCATCACTTGAGAAATGAACTAGCTACAATGATTAACGAGTGTAGTTGAAGGTGCCATTTTGGCAAGGAGGAGAGGATGTGTTTAGATCATTATGGCGTATAATTTAGTGGTTGGTATGACATTAGCTGGATCTAAGTGGCAAAAATTCGCCCCAACATAATGATTATGCCTGATTTTACCATGTGGCTTTCGGCATTTTACCTTGACCTTATTGATGTAATGGCTATTGCCTCACTTTGCTTAAACTTAACAGTGCAAATTCTTTGTCATCTTTTAAACTATGGCTTTTCTTTGGCTTAACCATTTGATTCTTCTTATTCAGGTTTTGGGTAACTATTCAACATCCTTTACATCCTGTTAAGTTGAATGTTACAAATAGTCCAACTGATGGGTGAGTGGATCAGTCTTTGCATTGACTTCAAGCTTAGGATATGTGAAGTTCATAGTAGTTTGTTTTCCCTGTTTGTCTTAAGCTATTTAGTTATTGATGACAAGAGGAGGAAAGTAGAGCTAAATTTTTGTGTTTGGTAGACCGGAATTTTTTGGAAAATTTGCTTACAAAAAGAGAAAAAAGATTTTCTAGGAGCTAGTTACTTTTGTATCCAGAATTCATTTTTTATAGTAATTTCTTATATGTGTTTTATGTGTATTTAGTATGCACATGCCCTGTAATAATTTTCTAATTCCAAGCAACAATTAGTTTCATCCCGGAGATGCCATTACTTTGCGTATGAGACTTAGCCCAAAATATGATAGAGAGGATATAATTTTGGGAGTAGCTTGTATTTACTTCACAATTGATAATACTGTTTATGAGCCAGTATATTTTTAAATGACTAGATGTCTTGTTGCCAAAAACTCCATGTTATCCTCTTTTGGTTTACTCTACAACAAGTAGAATTATTCTTATGAACTACTTGACAAAGATCTATGTACACTCACATACAGAGAAGAAAATCTCCTTTTTGATAATCTGTGCGCATTTTCTTTATAGTATTAACTTCACAATCCATGTTTTGAACGCTGTACTTTATGTCTGATATTGTTCCTCATTGACCTTGCAAATTGTCCAGTTCAAACCCAGTCCAAACTGTGGAGAAAACATTTCACCTCACCAGGGCAGACAAAGACTTATTGTCTAAACAAGAATATGATGTCCAGGTTGGTTAATGTATTGAATGATGATTGGTGAATCATTGGCCTTGTACATGGCACTAAATACATTGATTTGTCATTCTGACATTATTTTGCAGGCTTGGTGTATGCTTCTAAATGACAAAGTTGCATTCAGGATGCAATGGCCGCAATATGCAGATCTACAGGTCAATGGTATGGTAATTCTGTTTGACATTTATTGATGAATTTTTGCGCTTAATCTAAAATGTGGTCTTAGAGAGGTCACTTTGGTTATGTATTTGGAATATGTAAATGCATTTACTTGAATGTACTCTTTGTGTTTCATTGGAGATTTCTCTGGATTATACGCAGGTATGCCTGTTCGTGCAATTAATAGACCTGGCTCGCAACTTCTTGGAGCTAATGGTCGTGATGATGGTCCAATTGTGAGTTCCACCTGTACATTTATTTGCTTTTAGTTGTCAGTATTCTTTCCATGCTTTTAACCCATATCACCTTGCTATTTTCGATGAGATTACTTCTTCGTGACTGCAGGGTATTTTCTGATTGCTCTGTGAATCAAAACACTTAACAACTTGTTTCTGTGTTTAGTATCTTAGTGTACTTCATGTTGTTTTGTCAGATCACACCATACACGAAAGACGGAATTAATAAGATTTCCTTAACAGGATGTGATGCCCGTATATTCTGCTTAGGGGTTCGTATTGTGAAGAGACGCACTTTGCAACAGGTAGTGCTGATTTTTTGAATATGATTTTTTTTGGAAAGTTGAGGTTGTATTTACGCATCTTGTAGTTTCTTTAGTATATGCTTGTAAAAGTTGTAACCTGAAAAAGAGACGTTTGTTAAGTCCTGCAAACTACTAGAAGGATGAAAAAAGCGGCATATCAGGCAGAAATTTTGCAAATATGTCAATGTTTTGATGATTCCAGTATGAGTATGGAGAAAGAAAAAGGGGGTGTGTGTGTCTGTTGTAAGTCAATTTCTTTTAGAGATGTACCCCATATAATGTTTCCAGGGATCTTTGAAAATGTTGGGAATGTGTTTTAGTGCAGCAAAGAATGAGCTTTGAACGGGAGTGATGGGCAGAAAAATTAAATTTTGCAATGTGTATGGATTACATTGTTTTGGCTCTTTCTCACCCAAATACAAAACATGTTCTTTTGAGTATGGAGGGTTTGAAATTGGTGTGTCGATCCAGGGGGACATTTTAGGACTAATTTTAAACCAAAAAGTGGGAAGAGAGGTAGCCGGAAATTGTGGCTGATGGGAGGAGAGACAGTGGGAACATAAAGATGCATATTTCTGGCATGCTCAGCGCTGGCTAAGATGTTTGAATCAACATGGGATCTAGCTGGTGTTGTTGAACTCCCTAGGAACTCTTTTATTGATGTAAAGTGTTTCAGGCTTGTATGCCTGTTTTGGACTTTTCAGTATGTAAAATGTTGTTTAAGATGGGAGAATTCAATGGAATGAAGATGTTTTGTCTCCTTAGCGTCGAAGCTTTAAGATCATACTTATCAATGGAATAAAGATGTATTTCAAAATTATACATGGCTTGCAAATATATAGGACTGGTGTATTTGTTTCATATTGCTGCCAGTACTTGTACATGTTCAAGTTTGTCTACACCAACAGATAATGGTTATTTGTTATTGTATTTCCTTGGTATTTATTATATTAGTAAAATATTTTGAATTTTATTTTTCTAGGTTCTCAATGTGATTCCCAAGGAGTCTGATGGTGAGCGTTTTGAAGATGCTCTTGCTCGTGTGTGTCGTTGCGTTGGTGGTGGGACTGCAATGGATAATGATGATAGTGACAATGATTTGGAAGTTGTTGCAGATTCTTTTACTGTCAATCTGCGTTGTCCGGTAAATCGTTTTTCTGATCAACTTTTGTGAGACAAAAATTGCGCACTTCGTTATAGGAGTTTATGAAGCCAGTAAATTTAACACAATTATATAATGCATTGTGGAATGTCATATTTTGTATGAATTTTACTTTTGTGTATGAGCTGAATTATATGCATTGCAATTAATCTCAACGCTTGGATTCAAGAATGTTTGAATTGCCAACCATACGAATAACCAAGGTGTTCTCTTATAACTTATCTTTCAAATTCTTATATCGATTATCAGGAGTCTGTCTCGATAGTGCTTGTTAGGCTAATTGTTTAGAGTGCTTCATCAAGTTCCAATGTTGTGAGTGCTTCTCCCTAGGGTTGTACCAAAGATAAACATCCCTCTACTGATGGCTCAGTCCAATATTAGCCGATGCTGACCCTAATTATTCTAACACAAACAATACTATCAATGTGGTTTATATTTTGCTTTCAATGTAGTAATTCTGTAGTACAGGATATCAATTGTGTAGAGAGGTTTTCTTATGTCGAGGAACACCTTTCATGCTTTTGTTCGTATGTGCTATTTGTTTCTGGGACTGAATTGGGTATGTTTATGCATGTATTTGATAGATGAGTGGTTCAAGAATGAAGGTTGCTGGGAGATTCAAGCCCTGCCTTCACATGGGCTGTTTTGATCTTGAAGTGTTTGTGGAAATGAATCAACGGTCAAGGAAGGCAAGCTTCTACACAAAATGAAAGATGTGGTTGTTTTGTCCTTATTTATTTATTTATTTATTAGTTTTAAAGCATGCTTTGCTTTATGATTGCAGTGGCAATGCCCCATTTGTCTTAAGAACTATGCACTGGAGAATGTCATTATTGATCCATATTTTAATCGTATCACGTCAAAGGTAATGCCTTCTTATGCACTACAAAAAATTGTGTTTCTAAAGTATCGTTTTATTGATCCTTTTTTTTTCTTCTTTTCTGTTTTTTTTCCCGGTCATGGGTTGTTACAGATGAGGTATTGTGGAGAAGATGTAGCAGAGATTGAGGTGAAGCCTGATGGTTCTTGGCGAGTGAAGACTAAGAGTGAAAGTGAGCGTAGGGATCTTGGGGAACTTGGGCGGTGGTACCTTCCTGATAGTACACTTGCCCCAACAGATGAAGAAATTATCCCAAAAACTGAAGTTTTGAAGCAGGTCAAACAGGAAGGTGTTTCAGAAGGTCATACTGGTTTGAAACTAGGAATCAGGAAGAATCGCAATGGTGTTTGGGAATTCAGCAAACCTGAAGATATGAACACCTCTTCTGATAATAGATTACAAGTGCCATTTGGAGACCATGAGGTAAAAGTTATCCCAATGAGTAGCAGTGCCACCGGAAGTGGTAGGGATGGTGAAGATGCAAGTGTAAATCAGGATGGTGGTGGGAACTTTGATTTCTCTACTAACAATGGAATTGAGATGGATTCCTTTTCTCTAAATGTTGATTCTGCGTATGGATTTTCTGGACAAAATCCTTCTGCAACTGTAGGAGATGCAGAAGTTATTGTCCTAAGTGATTCCGATGACGACATAATGCCCTCTGGAACCATCTACAGGAGTGAGAGAAATGATACTGGCGGGATTAATTTTCCTGTGGCCCCTTCTGGAATTGCTGATTCATATGGTGAAGATCCCACGCTTGGGACTGGTGGGAATCCATGCTTGGGTCTTTTTAGTGGCAACGATGATGATTTTATTCCGCTCTGGCCACCATTAGCTCCCGGAACTCAATCAGGCCCTGGGTTTCAATTATTTAGTTCTGAGGCAGATGTACCAGATACCCTAGTTGGTCTGCCTCATGGTTCCATCAATTGTTCCACATCTATGAATGGATACACCTTGGCTTCAGAACCTGCCATGGGATCTGCTACCCTAGTACCTGATTCTTCTGTTGGTCGTTCAGATGCTGACATGAATGATGGCTTAGTTGATAATCCATTGGCTTTTGCTGGTGATGATCCCTCTCTTCAAATATTTCTTCCCACGAGACCATCAGATGCATCAGTGCATTCTGATTTGAGAGATCAGGCTGATATGTCAAATGGTGTCCCTACTGATGATTGGATTTCTCTGAGGCTTGGGGGTGATGCCAGTGGCATTAATGGTGCGCCTGCAACTCCAAATGGATTAAATTCGAGAATGCAAATGCCATCCAGAGATGGTGCCATGGATTCTTTGGCTGACACAGGTTCGTTCTCTCTCGACAGAATTGCTACAATGAGTTTTAGATCGGTTCATGATTGGCATTAAGGGTAGCTTGATGGTTATTTATGCTAATGGTTTAATATACATCACCTCTGATTTCATTGTGAAGGTTTTGTTTGAGAACTGGTTTTACTCTATTGGTGATCAAAATTTTTACCTTTTAACTTGTACTGGATATGCAAAAAGGTTTGAGGGTGGGAGGAAATGGGTTGTGTTTATTTTTCCTTTTCTCCAGTTGCAACACCTTCAGTATACATAGTTCAGGCAGGTGCTATTTCCACATCCTTATATTGCTATAGCCACAACATCTTTAACCAGGTTATTGACTTTTCAACTATTTCACAAGTTTCTTATAAGAAAGATAGTAATATTTAGAACTTTAATTCTACTATTGAGAAACAAAAGTTGGTAGCATATGACATTTGCACCCAATTATCTCTTAACCCTTACATGGCTAAGCTTCTGCCTGTTTAATTTGTATCATTAGTTTTTTCTCAAATATTGTTGAATTCCGTGGCCGAGCCTCTATAAAAAAAGAAGTAAATATGTTATTTTCTTATTTCAAGCTTTTGAAGCTTAAAGTCTTTAAACCAAAGAAATAGATTAGAGAGGAAAAAAACCAATTTGGTTATTTTTAATACTAAACAAACAATAAAACACATCAAGTTCCAGAATATTTGCAAGCTAGTGATGATAGTTTTGTGTATATTTTGATTTATTTCAATTAGGTGGCCAAGCTTAAATTGTTTAATCTAGTTTAAGTCTTTCTATAAAGTTTAATGCTTCTAGAGTGCCATGCTAATGGTTGAAGTTTTTAAGTAAAACTGAGTTCTAGAGTTCTCACTATATTCTAGTGGTTAGAAGTCTGGTTGACATCTTCCTTTTCATAATTCAGTCGTGTAATTGAATTGGGTAACCAGTTGCGTTCAACCCAGCAAAACTGTATCGCACGCCTTAGCTCTGTCGTTGAGCACAATTAGAAATTGTTTTTTGTTTTTACTTAATTATTAGATCGGTGTGATGATGTCACAATTTTTGATTCATGACCATGGAAAAAGGTTGAAGTAACTAAAAGAGAAAGGATTATAAACATGCTTAAAATGTGAGACATAGTCAATTTTTTTTTTCTTCTTTGAACAACTTATGTTGTATGAGCGAGCGATACTGAGCTTCTTCAAGCTCAAACTCATGTGGAATCACATATTCAAGTTCATGAACTCCATGGGACTAAAATATGCAGTTCAAGTAGGACACTGCCCAACCTGTAACTCTTCCAAGCTTGTTGCTGTACTCCGAGTGCAACCTTTTAAAGCTCTTCTCATTTCTGCCTCATGTACATCCTAGTTTACTCTAGCTTCTTTGCAAAACAGGAATTGAGCCATGTTCACCAAGGC
This sequence comes from Prunus fruticosa, assembly GCA_018703695.1. NCBI lineage: Eukaryota > Viridiplantae > Streptophyta > Magnoliopsida > Rosales > Rosaceae > Prunus > Prunus fruticosa. The sequence continues at coordinate 9,614,933 of CM031922.1, forward strand.
ACGATGAAGAGAGGCAGATTCTTTGTGAGCCTCTTCAGAGACCAGAATATAGAGGTTAACAGAGAACTAAAGGAATGCTTCTGTGCCTTCATCTATAAAATATTTCTCTCTTTTAGGAAATCTGCATAGAAAGAGTTGAAAAGACAATAACCTTATCAAAGAGACTGGCTAAAGCAATATAAGGGTGTGGAAATTGTCCCAGCCATTGTATTGTTGTCATTCCCTTTTTGGAAATCTTTGCAGTTTAATGATCATTAGGCTCATCACTGTTGTACCTTCTGCAGCTTCTTTGCTTCTCGGTATGAATGACGGTAGCAGATCTGACAAGACAAGTAGGCAGAGATCAAATAGTCCTTTCTCATTTCCTCGCCAAAAACGTTCTGTCAGGCCGCGGTTGTATCTTTCTATTGACTCGGACTCTGAATAGAGGAACTGGAATTTTTCATTATGAGAACTATCTTTTGGGATTTTTTTAATTTTATTTCCCTGGGATAGAAAGCATATCCTGGAGTAATCTTATGATTGACTCAGAGAATCTAGTTTTGGGTTTATAATTTGAAGAATGCTGACAGACATTTGGTCCCTGACAAGAGATGAAGTGTTAGATGCGGCACAAGGCACCTGGGGGAGAACAAAGTGTTAGATGTGGCACAAGGCACCCGGGGTAGAACAAAGCGATTTAATACACGAGGCATCCAAATAGACTGCATGATTGCAAAACTTTTGCTAGCGCCTGCAAAAAAATTTCCTTGGTTTGTAAGCTTGAGGCCATTTATTGTTTTTCAGTATCCTGTTCACGTTTCAGCTGTGTTCATGATGCCTGTTTGACTTGACAGAAACAGAGGCTTGTTCAAGTCCTCTTTAATGATCTGCAGGTCCAGTGCTGGTATTGTACAGGAGATATGTGATTTGAATCCATCAATTCAAATATTTGGATGTAGTTGGGGGAACCCCATCACAGAAATACAAGATAGCTGCCTTGTCTCGGTTTTATAGTGAGAAGCAATAGCCTGTAAATATTCACTCAGATTCAGTTGTTTATAGAGAAATCATTTTTTGTCAAAATGGATGTCTCTCTTTATGGTCTGGCATGGTTTTAATGAATTTTTTGTGCCCATTACTCGGGCATGATATTTGTAGTAACGTATAGAGATCCATTTGAAGGACAGAGCAAGGCCGTTGCACCTCCGATGCAGGTCAACATAGAAATTATAGAATTCTTATGCGTTTCCAATTGAGTTTCATGATAAGAGTATTCCGACTTAAATATATAGATGAAATTCTTGTTATTCTGACTTTTGAGTCTATGAACATGCTCCTCAGCCAAAGAAAATGTTTCAAATTTCAAGCAGAGGTTTGTTAGCACGAGCCTGTCATCGATTTTCCGTCAAATAAAGGACAGTAAAATAGCGTGGAAAAATTCAAACCCCCACAATATTCCAGACACCCAACGATTGATGTGGTGTGATGCATTGGATGAAGATTCAATGGTTAAAACTAATTTTCTTATAAAATTGTTTTTGGTCTGAAATTTCCCATTACTTGGACACCCATATGAAGACATTAATACATGATTCTATAAATAAAACTTTTAAATCTGTCTTTCGTTTACATAATTTACATTAGCAAATTTGATTACTTGAGATGAAAGATAAATCTTGCATCATATGTTATGTGAAGCCATCAACAAACAGAGAGCAAAAAATGTCATTCAATTCCAAGCAAAACCAAAGCAAACAGGAGCAAAACTTGTATAAAGACAACAGCTCTATCCAAGTTCACAGTACTTTAAGGCTAACATATCTGCATTTCAAATGCGAATCCCTCCTCTATGAAGTTATGACTAACAAATCCTCAGCTGCAACGGTATCGGCAACAAACAAGGAAAAAAATTCCTCTGTTTCTTAAACTATCGTTTATGGCAATTTGGAAACTCGGATTCATCAATGTACCGTCAATTACTGTGTTTTCTTTTGTAAGGCTTGATGAAGAACATCAGAGACACCCAGCAGCTCCGATTGAACACTGCCACGTGTGACAGTAGCCAGGTCATAAGTTTGGGTAGTACAAAGAGTCATGGAGGCAGCAGTACTTCATCCTTTGTTAGCATTTGGTATCTTGGAATGCCTAGCGCCCTCACAACCTGGGCAGTTATGCAAGCTTTCATGAATATAAATGTCACAATCAAGGCAGAAGTGATGTTTGCATTTTGGACAAGCAACACGAAGGCTGGGTTTGTTTCCTGTGTCATAAACAGTGAAAAGGAAGTAAGCCAGGGAAGTGATGCCACCTGTTACATAGGCAAAGACATTCCACATATGCAACCGGTAAAAAGCTGAAAACATAGGCAAGGTATATATATGACATCAATGAATAACTTAGTTTTATTTGGGAGGTGCTCCTACTCTTTCCTTGTGATTTTTATAATTAAGGGTTGAGCCAAATTTCCAGTTCACCTTTTCACTTTAATTGCCTTTTCTCTTCCTTCACTTTTCTATTACTGCCTCTTTTTGGAGGGGATAAGATGCCTCTCATTCTCACATCATCTAACCTACTCCAATTTAGGCTCTTCTCCTCTTAAGTAGTCTTATCATTATTACACTCAAAAGCAGCTAGATGCTGCTTCCTAAGGGAGCATCTGCTAACATGTTGGGGAACAATTGCATTATGGCAAAGAATCACTAAGCTCCCCAGCTTCCTTATTGGACCTGCAGAAGTTTTAATGTTGACAGCAACACAATCATAGAAAACATGACTGATCTACATCTACAACATTTCATAACCAAACAAAAACACAGATGACCAGTAGCAATGCCATTCAAATGCATGTATGATCAAATTTATTGCAAAAGCTCCAAATGATCTATTTTATGTACATAAATACTTACCGGGATTGAGAAGACTCTGTTGGCAGCCAAAACAAGCTCTAAGAAACTTGTTTTGTTGATCAATTAGTAGTGACGGTGAGACCTCATCAAATGGCACAATGGGGAAAAGATGATGATAAGACCTTGCCAAATGAGGAGAAGAAATGAGCGTCAACCCACAAATGCGACATTCAGTAGGTAGGTCGCATACACGTGCCTTGCACCTTGGACAAGTGTATCCACCTCCGACCTTTGCCTCCTTGTGACATGAACAAATTGCCACAGAGCCCTCTGCCGCTCTTTGTGGGAAGCCCATCTTTATCAAATTAGCAATTGCAAATTCTGCTATTGCTGGTGGTGGAGGTGCATGTTCCAAGATTAACTCTCTTAAGTGTGGCTATGCAAGGAGATACATATCAGAATGAATGTTTTAAAAACAAACTTGTCGGTTAAATCTAATAAATAACTCTGGATGAACATCAGACTCAAAAAAAATTAAATGTTAAATCTTTTAAGTTTGAGACTAAAGACCACTTTCCAGTCTCTATGACAGCACTGTTTCTTATTTTGGGTTATCATCAAGGTCATTCTTGAGAAACGTTTCATCCAGATGATAGAATTTGTGCTCAAATGCCTTGAAAAACCAGAATTCATGTTATTTTAGTAGTGTAGGGTTACTTAGTTGAACTCACCTCATCCAATGCAATATAGTACAAGCCACCAGTTTCCTGGCATAGATGCTTGCATATGAAAATTTCTGCTGAGAGACCAATAACTGAGCACCTAATTTTGGATTTCTTACATTTCTGGATAGTTTCCATTATATCTCCTGGATCACAGGTACTGAGAGCTGAATACAAGATCAGAACTTCTCTATGACCATATGATGGAATCTGTTCCAGATACCCATGTACAAGATCCAATGCGTTCTGTAGGGACGAGTCACCTGAGCATTCCAGCTTACCCATCAAAGCTTGAACATGAGAATTGGGACTGCCACCAAGATCCGTTAAGCAATGAGCAACACCGTCTTTTATAGTCACCAGGCCAACTTGACTAAGCGGATTCTGGTAAAAAAACTCTCTAATGAAAGCCTCAACATGTTTTGCAACCACGCCCATTCGGCTTGGTCGAAAATCCATTTCCGCAGCAGCCTACAAATATTAAAAGAAACCAAAGGCAACAATTTGAAATCAATTAAGTAGATACATATCACTCAGAACTATCAAAGAACTTCTGCACCCATGCATCTTAATGTATCATTTTCATTATTGATTGAAGATGATATAAACCAATGTCCTTGGTTGTCCTCACTCAGCTCTAACCATTCTTCAACCCAGAATAAAGTCAATGTACTTCAAATCAATTTGAAGTTCCAAACTTTACTAAACAAAAGGTTCCAGAAAAACCAATTCCATCAGATCAAACCAAAGAAAAATAAGCTAAACTCTCTCTCTCTCTAAACACAAACAGACATACCCATAACCAAAATTGAACAAAATTTCCTTAGAGCTAAAAGGGGTATTAAGCAAATGGGAATCAAATACCTTAGAGAGGTCGATAACAATGTAAAGATAACGAATAAGACCCTTTTGAATTCGAGCAGTGGACGCAGCACGAAGGCGACGACGGTACTGAGCATGTTTAAGGGTCTGGTTGTCAATGGGCTGAAGAAGCCCAGACTCGTCCTCTTGCAGTGACTCCCATGACCTCTCATCAGCGTAGGCTCGTTCCCAAGCAGCGAGGCCTCCATTGTTTGCATCGTCTTCGTCTTCATCTTCCTCTGCCTCTCCATTTAAGCGTCTTTGCTCGCCGTTGTTCATGTTTCGATTGACCAGGATTGCTGTGGCTCTTGGAGTGATGAGACCCAGAGCACAGAGCCACAGACCAGTTCATAATGGACCGAGATTTTCCTAGGTTTTTCTTTTTCTTTTCCTTTTTTCTTTTAACTAAATATTCTTTCTCCAAACAAATTAAATACAAAGTTATTTCTTTAGTTTTTTTTAATGGAAGATTAGAAAGTTAAAATTACATTATCACCTTTAATTATTAAAATTATTTAATATAAAAAGGTTAAAATTGTTTTTTTTTTAAATCATCTTTGATTAACAGAGAGAGTTCTCTTTTTTTTTTGGGTAAATACCATGAGGTGTCACCACAACCGAAATGATGATTAATTAATCCTCACTTCGAGGTTTGGCTTGCCCTGATCACAAAGTGCTTTCAACAGGTTTCGAATCCTGTCATTGAGAAAAGAGGGTTCTCTTTAATGATATAGCACATATAACTATTTTCTGAGACCAAAAAAGAAAGAAAAAGAAAATAATTATCCTATTTTATGAGACAAAAAAAAAGGATAACTATTTTCTGATTCATTAAAAAAAGAAAGCAATCCATTTTTCTTTTAATTTTTAAACCAACTTTCTCTACTTCTTGGTCTTGGCCAAGACATGGGAAGAATGATATGATGATATGAACAACAAAATTGCATTATGTAAGTTGGGGAAAAAAAGACTCAAACTTTGATGAAACAATCCCTTATACATTATAATGGGTTGTCTTCTTCAGTTCTTTAGTGCTTTGCTCATCAATTAACGTTGAACAAGGCTACTATTTACAACTTCTGCTAGCATTTTTGTGGACGAAGATTTATGTTCTGTCGAGACGGAGTAATTTTTGTATGTTTATCATTCAATATACATAGGATAAATGAAAATATTTTATTTTTATGCATTTAAAAATTTATTGTTATCTAAAATCCCTTGGAGCTTAAAAAATTTACTTTTAAAATTTGGTCTCTTGCAAACAATAACTCAATCATTCATATTCAATTCGGGCTATTCGCAGCAATGATCTCTTAATTATACCCCAAGTTACACTTTGGTCACTCAACTCAAATATTAGTTGCAGAGGTCACTCAATTAGGTGTTTTGTTGCACCGTTAGTCATACCGTCAAGTCTGTTATTTTTCTGTTTAAAATGATGACGTGGCAAGCATATCTTAGATTATTGATGGGCAAATGTGACTTTTCAATTAAGATTATTTATAACAATGATCCCTCAACTATACTCTCGAGTTACATTTTGGTCACTTAATTAGGTGTTGTGTTGCACCATTAGTCCCTACCATTAGAGAGACTTGACGGTAGGACTAATTGTGCAACAAAATACATAATTGAGTGACCTCTGCAACTAATATTTGAATTGAGTGAACAAAATGTAACTTGGAGTATAGTTGAAGGGCCATTGCTACGAATAATCCTATTCAATTTTGACATTTTTCCTGAGGTGAACATATTTAATCTCTTAGCTAAATGGGCTTTTCTCCTTGGACCTTGAATTGGTGGTCTCATTCATTTTGGGCTAAAAGAAACTTTTTGGTCTCTCTGGTTTGTTGAGATTTCCAAATTAGTCCCCAAAATCCTAAAAATGATTACTTGTTTTTTAAGTAAACTTTTTTTGTTACTTTACAATTAAATGTTTAACTCAAGAGAAAAGCATCCCAAATCTAAGGTTCAATTAAGCAATTTACATATGAAACTCAAATCTAAATCCTTTCATCCGAATTCACCCTTTAAATCATGAAATTAAAATATTCAATTTACTTGTTTATTTCTGCCTTTACAAGCTTCTCATCTTTGTATCTTTTACGCCTACAACTGAAAAATATAAACCCCAAAAAAATTTCATTTCCATACAAAAAAGAAAAAAAGACGATATGGACAATGGGAAGAGGAATGCCACAATTGGTACCCTGCATCAGCGACTCCACAAGTCGAATTGTACAGTCAATTAATTGGCCAGGTTTTGGAGACAGCATGGATCAATGAAAAAAACTATGCCTTCTGATGGAGTACTTTAAAAACTTTTGAATTGATGCAGGAATTGCCTTGTTGAGATCATCTGGGTATGTATCTTCAACCTTTTTAGCACCAGCTCTCAGTCCATTTTTTGCTCCATGTGTGGTAGTACTATATAAAAGTTTCTCTCTACCGCACCACAGGACATTCGAGCTTTATGAGTTCTGGAGAAAACCCCGCCCCTAGCCATTTATTAAAAAAGAAAACAACATGATTGGATTGCACCACAGAACGTCTATTGATGTTAGTAAACTGATAAATGGTTGACTGAGGAGCAATATGTCATTAGAAATTCAAGCCGATGGCACAACACTATGCGAAAATGATAATACTAAATAAATAAAAAGTGAGAGTATTAACAGCTTGCTTATAAATACAAGGCAAGAGAAAGAAATAAATATAACCTGTAGAACTTTCTGCTGATAGTCAACCTTAATTTGCTTTGCCCGCTGCAGGATTCCGGCCAAACTGGATGATCATTGGTTTGCCTTTGAATACATACCCATTCACTAGATTCTGCAACCAAGATTTATAATGCACAAGAAGTGAGAACTTTTATACCTCCTCCAACTCAAAAGCAAGATAACACAAGAACTAGAGAGATCTTCTTGAATGATAAGCAAAACTGTATAATCCAATATGTAATCGAAAAACCTATATATATTTATTTATTTATTTATGTTTGAATAGAAACAAAATTTATTGAAAGAACCGAAAAGGAACAACAAGTGGATAAGGCATCCACAAGCCAAACGAGCAACAACATAAAAACAGACGAAACCAGAACCAGAAACAGACACTAAAACAAAGGCACCAGCCAAACTACATAGAGTCCGCAACACCAAAAGGACCAAAGGAAGCGAGCCAGAAAGAATCGAACAAGATCCAGCAGAAAGCTAAAAAGTAAACAGACGCAAACAAACACTTCACATCACAGCAGCAGCCATATCCCTCAATATAGTGGAGTAAGAACAGTCTTTGAAATCTAAAGTGACAGAAGCCCATAAAGCTGCCCAAAATTTAACTCTATCCCATAATTCACCAACACCCACTCCCTCATACTCATAAAAAAATCCTCCTGTTACGCTCCAGCAATATGTTCCAAAAAACAGACTGCACCAAGCAGCCCCATAAGGTTGAAGCACGCTTCCCCCTGCCCCATACGACCATAAAACTAGCAGGTGCACCATGGTACTAAATTATAGTACAATTATTATACGAAATTGGCAAGATACGTACCAAAGCATAATGGGCTAGTTCAACTGATGGAAATGTCACGAAAGCTTGGCCCCTCATTCTTCCTTCCTGACATGAAAATATTACTATCAGCTTATGCAAGTAGGAAACTGTCACTTGATGCGGATGCAAAGATCAGTAAAAAATTGCAATTGGCTTTCAGTACTATATATATCATGCCAGAGACACTACATATAAAGAATGAAATCTTCACAACAAGTAGTCTTCATCAAGGCATTCTAATTTATAAATGGACTCTGAGATCCTTTCTTCATAAGGCAAGGTAAAAGTCTCGTTCAACCTTATAGTCCCCCATATTCCTCTCAAATTGGGCTCATAACACCTCATAATCTTCTTTTTCCACCTCTTTTTGTCTGGTCCGTCAGAAGTCGATGGACAAAGAGAGGTTCTCACAATTTTCTGTTATTTCATTTGACAGTTGTGTTGCGCATCCTTTTACTAAGAGTAGCAAGGCTCCGCCAACATACTTAATTACAAAAGACAACAAAATGTTGTTTGCTATTGTATTTTAAAGGACTATCTCAAAAGTGGTGCATCTAAAAATCAACTTAAGACATCAAACTGAATCAAATATGCAAAGCTTCACTTGGAAGCATAGAGGTTGATCAAGAGACCTTACCTGCATAAGCTTTAGACTGAGACCAGATTTGGCTGCATCAACGCTTCCAAATAATGACCCTACAAGCACAATATAAACATTACTGTAGGTAGAATGGTTCACCAGTTTGACAGTTCTTGGACAATGAGAATTGGAGCCATATCTCCTGACTGGACACCAAAAACAAGAGAGATATGAAGAGAAATGAAGTGTAAAGAAATCACTTGCTCAACAGTCTACTCTTAGAAATCTCAAAACCAAAAACATGCAGAAGAAACTAAGATTCCTAACCTACTGTAAAAGAAGATTAAATGAATGATATAAAATTCATCAGGATTGTGAGCTCACCAAATATGTAGTAGAAGTCATCAGCAACGATGTCCTTTGCCAGGTTCTTTATATACAACACAGAGGCAGGATTCCCAGCTGCATAGTTCTGAAGACTCCAAATGAGATTTTCATACTATTTTTTCAGAATTCAGCTGAATCTTAATTTTGTCAGCTATATGTATTAAGAAAAATGTTCCTCAAAATTCATATATATTTTTGCTGGCTACTAGGCCTCAGACTCTGAATGCCAGCCCCCACCTACCAACCTTGTAGAATATGTAATAGGCACAAAGCAATTGAATTCCACAAACAACCGGTACAAAATACAGACTAAGCAAAATTAGAATAGTAAACAAGTTTGCTTGCAAAAAGTTAACCGCAGACACAAAAATCCTCTTTTCCATTGCCATGGACTTTTAAAAGTTAACTCTGGTTTCATGCTAATCAATGGTGACAAACTTTATAATAAAGTCACGTTTTTTATTGTTTTTAATACCAGAAAACAAAAACAAAATTTAAAAATTAGAACTAGTGACTAAAACGAGGAAACATACTATGAAAACAACTATAAAAAAAAACTTAAAATTTTATTGAATTATCTTAAGACTGTCATATTATCATGATAACTACACGATGAATTTGGGTTAATACATGTTTGATCCTTCCACAGAGAAATTAGTAAATTTGATTGTGTCGCATGCTCATTTTACCAAAATAAAGCAAAATTTTCAATATTGATACCTTAAACATCGGCAGCGATAATATTTCTTCTGGAGGCAACTTTCCTCTTTCTAGTTCTTCTGGAGTTGCAAAAGAGTTAATATCTGAAGTCTCATTTTTTGGATGCTCTGAGTCTTTGGTAATGCTATCATCTTTATGTTCATTGTTAACAACTTTGGGGGCAATTTTTATCTGCAACAAAGCAAGAAAATATATCAAAAATTGCTTGAAGATAAGAGATCATACTACAAATATGGTCATTCATCTTGAAAAGTAAATCACCTGTACAATAGGGTTCTTCTTTTTTATCCTTGGCCTCTCTTTAGGGACAAGAATAGCCGGTTTCAATCCAACATCTTCATGAGCTACATCTTTATCAACTGCGGGACCAACAATTGCTTCTCGTTTGACATGCTTCCGTCCTCTTGAAGTACCGCTTGAGGGTTTTCCATCGACCTCCTAATAACATTCAATTCAAAGTCTCAAAGAATGTATAAAGCAACTAGAATAATTAAACAGTCAGTGTAACTAATTGCTTGTCGCACATCAAATTGGAGAAACACGAAATAATTTCCCCAAGAGATATGCTGATGAATTAAAAATTATCCTTCTTGAAAACTTATTTTAAAAGAAAAAATTTGCAACTGAACTTTTTTGAGGACTGGCAAGCAAATGCTGGCCTGCCTCTGGTTCCAAATCTCCAGAATTAGGGAGGATAAAGTATTCTTTGCACATGGTATTTGTAGAGTGCACGCACAAAGAAATGATCAATGTCGTCCAGATGCATTGGTGCTTGTCTGGTAAAATTTTCAGTATTTTCTTTTGTTCTTTAAAGAGAGAGATGAATGAAAGAATAGAAACAATGGTTTCCAAATAAAATGGTTTTTGTTTGTTTGTTTTTTTTAAAATTGTTCTCAGTTTTTTTAAATAAATAATTAAATAAAACCATACTACCTCTCTTCTCTTTCATATCTTTTCCTCGCCTCTATCCTCTCTCTCACATACAAATGTTATCTAATGAGCATTTAGCAATCTAAAGGCAAGAAGTTACCTCGTCTGAAGACTCCATTTCTGACTCTTCACTTGATAAATCTGCCAAGGGAGGCTTTGCAGCTAGTGGAGGGGGAGGTGGTGGTGGCACGGGTACTGAAGGTGGTAGCGGTGGAGAGGGAAGAGCCATACGAAATGGAGCTGGTATATTCATTTTGTTCATCAAGTGCAAAACCTACAGTTGATTATTCTAACTCTTAATTGATATGGCTGCAAAAATATGTTTAGTTGACTAGACAAAACGAAGTATAAATTCAAATTAAGGGAGCCAAAGTATATAGTAACATTAGCTTAGCATGAGATAAGAGAGAACCTGTGTATAAAATCGAGGAACGGCGATAAGAGCATTTACAATGTTGGTCAGTATATTTCCATCCGGTGGCGGGTAAGCATACCTGTAATGAAAATTTACTTATGTGAAAGCAGATTGGACATTTATAATAGAGCAATGTCATAACAGAGATATAGCATGCCATTCATACCACAATATGAGATAATACGTCAAGGGAGGCCAAAAGTAACTGGGTTATTGTCTTATGTAACAAGAAGCTGAAACTTTAAGCCACTGTAGCCTCATTCATTTCATCAAACCATATCTTCTAAGCCTTGTATTAAGATAGCTATAGTTTGGTTGAAATAGAGAGACTCCTTTCCGGCCAATAAGGGCCAAAGACAATAGGATCATCAAGGGAACTCTTGTAATATGAATTCAGAACATACTTGAAAATATAGTAACAAGTATTGATGATAGTTTATAATCTCTAGAAGAATAAGAAAGAAAAGAAAAAAATATACATCAGACAATCACATGAAGATTAGACAAAACATGTGTATGTAATACTCATAAAAAAGACATCATAAAACATGTCTCACGAATTTAAAGAAATTGAAAAGGTATAACATACTCAAGGTGAGGAGGAAAGGGATAGTCTACACCAAGCCTAGGGGCAATGGGCTCTGATCTTGAGACTTCAGCTTCTTGAATATCTCTATTGATGGTAGGATTGTGGACCAAAGATGATTTGGAAGTGGCGGTTATAGAAAGAGAATCCTTGTTAGCAGCCTGCGATGGCTTATCATTATTAGCGGTCGCCCTCTCCACTTTTAAGACCTTACCAAGAAACCTCAGCCTACCCAACAAAGAAAACACAGCCACCAACTCAATTATTAACAGAACATTAGAATATGACATTTTTGCTTGAATCAAGAAAGTAAAAGAGATATGGCATTACCCGTTCAACTGACGCTGTGCTTGGTAAGCCAAGCCTTCATTTTGGAAATCCACAAATGCGCAGTTCCTCAACCTATAGTCATATACACAGATCAAAGTGAGGGGGGCAAAAGGAAACAGGCAAACAATTGAAAAGGAAGAGAAGAGAGCATTGACCGGCCAGTAGCAGAGCAAGAGCGCACAGAAGAAGCACCATAGTGGGACAATAGCCGAAACAGGGTCTCCTCAGGAATGGCTTCTGGAATGTGACGAATCAATAGACTCACCCTATTGCTACCAATATTTGATGATTCTTCAAAACCCAACTGTTGTTGTTGCTGCTGCATCTCAGCCACTATACCGACTGTAGCAGCTGAAATTTCTTGGTTCGCCCAGTACCTGTCTCAGAGTCTCGAGTCTCCACACTCACTGTATAACTCTTTCTTTTGGCGGACCGGAAAGGTGAGAATTCTGGGAAAAAGTTTTTCTAATCCGGAACGGCCTTTGCTAATTGGGCGGAGATAAATAGATCCTTTAAGTGGAATTCGGGTGGGCCCAAACCCAAACAGACTATCCACCACGGTTGGCTTAGCTTTAGGGTTTACCGGTCAAACCTTAAACCCTCATATTGACCACAAAAAAAAACCTTAAACCCTCACAATTCACAGCTGCATTCTCAGAGTTTCTGTGAGAGAGCTCATCTTATTCCTCAGCGTCTGAGAACTAGTCGCCATGACAGACCCAATCCGTTACGCATCTCCGGACGACGAGACGAAGAAGACGACGCACAAGAGAAAGAGAGGGAAGAAACCATCGGAAGAATCAGAGCCTCGAAACCCTTATCAGGCCCAACAAAACGAAGAAGGGGAGAAAGGAGAAGGTGATGATGACAATAAGAAGGAGAAGAAGACGAAGAAAATGAAGGGAGAGGGAGCAGAGGCCAACGCAGAGGGGGTGGAGGAGGAGAATAAGAGGAAGAAGAAGGTCAAAAGTGGTGGAGGGTCTGGAATTATGAGCACAGACTCCTTTGGTTCAGTGAATTTGTCTGCCAACACTTTCAAGGCCATTCAGGAACTCAACTTTCAGTATATGACTGAGGTACATTTTCTGGCTGAACTTGATTTTATTAGCTCCTAATTTACAGGGTTTATAAGTTTCTAATAATCAAGGCCTTTGGCCTTTTATAGTATTGATCGGAAAAGATTTACACCTGCTGATTTAAGCCAGAGCAATCCCATCACTATTGATCGGAAAAGATTTCCTCGGAGCTGCTAGGACAGGATCCGGGAAGACTCTTGCTTTTCTTATACCAGCTTTGGAGTTGCTATATCACACAAAGTTTACTCCTCGTAATGGAACGGGTGTTGTTGTCATTTGCCCAACACGGGAACTTGCAATTCAGGTGAGAAACCCTGGCATATTCTCGTTATTTGTTTTGAAATGTTACATTCTTCTTATATTGAGCTCGCTCCAATTCAAGAATACATCTTTTTGATGCCTCAAGAAATTTGACTTATCTATGTTAAGATTTAATTTTTGCCTAAAGATAATGAAGCCGAAAATGGAAATGTGTGTGTAAAAATTTATGCCTTTTAAGATGAAAGAAATTGTGCTTTTTTACTTGTTATGCTGTTTTATTCTGAGATTTACAGTTGATTATATGCCGTTGACTTGGTTATCGGTGGTGCAGCTAGGAGAGGTGAAGCAGAACGTCTTGTAAAAGGAGTAAATCTATTGGTTGCAACCCCTGGTCGACTTCTTGACCATCTCCAGAATACCAAGGGATTCATAGATAAGAACTTGAAGGTCATTCTCATCTATTCTTCGGCAATTTTGTTGTAGTTTTTTCAAAAGTATTTGTAACTGGTTATTTTCTGAAATGTTGCATATTGCTTCAGATGGCTTTCTTATTGAAAGAAAATTCTCCGTACTGTTTCCCTGACTTTTGAATATTCTTTGTGGTTATTAATCCTTTGGCCGAGATACTGGAGTGTAGTTTGGAGTCCTTGTGCAATTTTGATTTTTGTGTTAGAGACGGAATTTATCTTGTTTGTGTGGTTGAGCTACATATGTTTGATTGAGATGAAAGCTTGTATCACGACAATCACATCATTTGACGATCCTTAGTTTGATTGTTCTCTTGGACTTGCAGTGCCTCATAATTGATGAAGCTGATAGGATTTTGGAAGCAAACTTTGAGGAAGAAATGAAACAGATTATTAAGCTTCTACCCAAGGTACAGTATTTGAGTTAATAATCTATGTTGTGTTACAAAGACTCTAGGCTGCAGACAGTAGATGCGTCCAGCTCACAACATATCTTTATGATTTTCTTTTAATAGGAGCAGCTTGGAGTTTTGTTAACTGTGTGATTATATTTGGCATTCGGCCTAGATGCATTAATTTTAAGGTTTTAGTTGCAATTTCTTATGGATTTTATGCGGTTATGTCCTGTGGCTGATTGAGTTGCTAATGGATGTGCAGAAAAGGCAAACAGCTTTATTTTCAGCAACCCAAACTACGAAGGTTTGTGCCTCAGTCTCTTGCTTTCTACATAGTTTTTAAATCTCTTTAGCATAAATTGATACGCTATGCACAGTTCAATAGTTCACTAACTTTTAATGCTTTGAGTCTACGCGTCTGTGTGTGTTCCCATGATTCCCTTGCTCTGAAAATACTTTTCCCATTAAACCTGTAGGTTCAAGATCTTGCTAGATTGTCGTTGAAAGAACATCACTTGATTGATGTCGATGGTGGGAGAACTAAGGTAGGAATCCATCTGGTTTTATGTATTCCTCCGTTTACATTTATTTTGTGTTCATCATGTCTATTTTGAAATTAAATCGACTTCATATTCTTATATAAATATATGTTTTTTCTTCTCGTTTTGATTTAACCCTAATCTCTAAAATCTGACATTGTGTGCAATATATACAGGTCACCAATGAAGGGCTGAAGCAAGGCTATTTTATTGTGCTGCCTAGTGAGGAGAGATTTATTCTCCTATATTCTTTTCTGCTGGCGACTCGGTCTAAGAAAGTGATGGTCTTCTTCTCTTCTTGTAACTCAGTCAAATTCCACTCTGACCTTCTTAGATACGTTAATGAGGATTGCTTTGATATCCATGGAAAGCAAAAGCAGCAGAGGAGGACAAAAACTTTTTTTGACTTCTGCAAAGCAGAGAAAGGAATCTTACTCTGTACTGATGTTGCTGCTCGTGGCCTGGATATTCCTGCTATGGTATGCTTCCTCTTTCTTTTTGCAATTTCCCTAACCTTTTTTTGAACATCATGTTATGCCAATACACTTCTTTGTCACAATATAGCAGTATCACAATAAGCGAATGCTCATGGTAAATCTAATGCTTCTAGGACGTGATTATGCAGTTTGATCCTCCAGATGATCCCAAGGTGTCTAATTTTCCCGCTTTACTGACACATTTCAACTAATTTTTGTATCAAGTAGTTCTTCTATATCCATTTTGTAGCATGAAGAATATATCCATTCCTGAGTTCTGTTTCTTTTTCCTATTCTTAAACGCTTTCACAACAATGGGATATCTGCTTGCAGGAATATATCCACAGGGTTGGTCAAACAGCTCGAGGGGAAGGTGGAAAAGGAAAGGCATTTCTTTTCCTCATACCCGAAGAGATGCAATTTATTCGCTATTTGAAGGTATGATTTAGTCAACAAGAAAAAATAAACAGGTGAAACCCCAGCACCCGCAACCCCACACACACACAACAAAAGTGCCATGCTTTCCGGAAGGGTGTCTGTATTTAGAGCAAGCGCCAATCACTTTTTTTTAAGTTGCTACGTGCGGTGCTTGTTCTCCATTTCAATTCTTTATTTTATTCTGTTTTCAGGCTGAAAAGGTCCCCGTTGAAGAGCAACAAATTAATAAGAATAAGCTGAAAAATGTGCAGTCTCAACCGGTAATTTCCTGTTTTCAGGCTTCAATTGTTACCTATTACTACACAATAACTGGTTCCGAGGAACCTTATGTATTGCCGTGACTGATGCAGGAGAAGATGGTTGAGGGCAACTACTTTCTGCGCCAAGCGGCAAAAGAAGCATATAAATCTTATCTATTAGCATATAATTCACACTCTATGAATGATATCTTTAACGTTCACCGTCTCGATCTGCAGGTACCCAAACTTTTTCTTGATATTGTAAAGGAAATTATTTATCTTTTAATCTCTGCTGTTGTTGTTGGGATGTCAAAATATGAAATGTAGCATGGTTATGTATCAGCATTTATTCTGCCAATTAATTGCAAAGTGCTGTTGGACTTGGACCTACAGGTGGTCACAGCTTCATTTTGCTTTTCAAGTCTTCCCAAGGTGAATTTGAACTTAAACAGCAGTGCATCAAAGTTCCAGAAGAAGATGCACAAAGTAGGAGGAAGTCGAAATGGATTCAGCGAGAGCGATCCTTATGGAATGCAAAAAGGTAGAGAGGAAATTCGACAATTTGAGAAGCATTAGAGGAGCCTGCGTGCAGTGTATATATATAGGGGGCAGATCCGTAGCACTACATTTTTTACACAATTTTTAAAACAATTGTTTAACCATTAGATTAGAATGTATTGAATGGTTGAGATTAATTCTCATTTATTAAATAATTAAATAAAATTTTAATTAACAATCCCCTTTTGTTTTCTCTCTCTTCGTTGATGTTTTCCATACCTGCTGTCATTAACACTCTTTCTCAAACTTTTTTCTTCTTCTTCGTGCCTATTACTACTCTGGTTACAGATTGTTTCCATCTAAAGTCCGAAAACAGCCTAAGCCTAAGAGAGCAGTACCTTGGGTGATCAAGAATTGGGGAAAAGGGGGTCTTTTACATTTTTTATTAACATTTTCCTAACGGTATTTGCTTCTTATAACGAGTTCTTAAGTTTCTGAATTGATGTGAGAAAGAGTGAAGAAGAAGAAGAAGAAAAGATGATTGTGCGATTGAGCCAGAAATGAGGCGAGAAGGGTCTACTTGGAAATTGGCCCTTCAACTGCATCCACTTGCAGAAGCCATTACCATGCTTTTATTCAACGCACTTTTTATTTCGAGTGGAAGCAGTGGTAAATGGAACCATCAGAAGAAGGCGTTCATTTGAGGACATCAGAAATGTTAGGATCAGGCTGATAACATGGCATCAAAGACTAGAATAACCAAGAGACTCAAGGGAGAAATTGTACCAAAGAGTGCCTTGGGATATAAGTTTCATTTTGCTCTAATTTCCACTGAAGCATATCGACAAAAGAAAAAATGAATGTCATCTTTCCTTGTACATTTTTCTATGTGCAGTATAAAGACACTAACTCATTCACTCTTTCAGACACCAGCTATCTTCCGAATTCTTGCAGTCAAGAGTATTCTGAATGTTCATTTCAACTGCAAACCCATAATTCTGCAATCTCAAATGCTAGATCATATCATCTAACACCATGGGAATGTCTTTCACTCCCTACTGGACCAGCCAGAGCTCAAGAAGAAACTGAATTTTAACCACCATGTGTTCTATGAGCATAAATTAAATAGCTACTGCTGACCTCAGAAGCTTGTTCACAGGATCTTGGCCTTGTTTTCTCAAACTTAAGATTATCTAGAAATCATCAGGCATTCATAATCTCAGGCAACCATCATAGTTGCCCATCTTCACCACCAGTTAGACCAAACTATGCCCTGGAAGTTTGAAGGCATTCCTCTCATCCAGCAAGCTTCTCATTCTCTCGGCATCACTAAACCTTCCAACCCCAGCAAAGATGTTGGACATAAGCACGTAGTCACCGCCATATCCTCTCTCCATCTCCAGTATCTTCTTTGTCACCCTCTCACCCATCTCCACATTACCATGAAAGCTACAAGCACCCAACAGTGTCCTCCAAATCACAACATTAACGATATTGGAAGGAATCTCCAAAGCCATATTTTCTGCTTCTTCTAATCTCCCTGCCCTCCCTAGCATATCTATTAAGCATCCATAGTGCTTGATATCCAGTGCGATTTCATACTCGTCGACCATATTCCCAAAGAAGTTCAGCCCCTCATCAATTAATCCTCCATGACTACATGACTACAAGCATTGAAAATGCTCAAGAATGTCACTCGATTTGGTTTGAGACCAACTTTCTCCATACTATTAAAATACTCGACTGCTTCTTTCCCCATTCCATGCATTGCAAACCCAGAGATCATGGATGTCCATGACACCAAATTCTTCCTCTCAACAGGTATCTCCTCAAACAATCTCGATGCACTATCTATGCAGCCACATTTTGCATAAGAATCCAATAGGGAATTGGTGACACGTATGTCAGATGCATTAAATCCTCTCTTCTCACCGTAAGCATGAAGTGATTGACAAATTTTAAGAGCTCCAAGAACCGAAACGGCTGGAAATATGGCCAAAAGTGTAACCTCAGTAGGTTCAACGTGATCTTCAACAACCATTCTTCGAAACAAAGCAACAGCATCACGGGGCTGATTTTTACGTGAGTACGCATCAATAATGGCAGTACAGGACACAACAGTAGGGGCTGGCATCTGATCAAAGAGAGAACGAGCCATTTTAAGCTCACCCCATTTCGCCAAACCAGTTATCATGACATTCCAAGTGACAGAATTCCTCTCAGGAATTTCGTAGAACACGTGGAGAGCAAGGAGCAAAGAGCCACAAGCAGTATACATATTAAGCAAGGCAGTTTGAACATAGACATGGAAATAGAAACCGAGTTTGTGAGTGAGGGCATGGATTTGGGAACCTGGGTTGGTGGAGTTTAAGGCAATGGAGGCGTGGAGAAGGAAGGAGTAGGTGAAGGAGTCGAAGGAAAGGGAAAAATGTTGGAGGTGTTTATAGAAAGTGAAAGCTTCACGAGGGAAGGGGCCAAAGGAATAGCAACGAAGCAAAGTGTTGAAGAGGAGAAGATGGAGGCCAAGTTGTTGTGCGCAGCGTAAGCGGATTGCACCGGGTGGATAATATGGAACCGTTGAAACAAACAAGACAAATATGAAAATAGCAAAATCCAATAGACACAAGGATTTATCCTGGTTCGGCCCGTGTGTAGCCTACGTCCAGTTCGAAGATGGCAAGAACTTCCACTAGCATCCCAAAGGAGATTACAAACAAAGGAGATTAAACACTCTCGCATAGTCTAGGAATTACAGAGTTTTAACTCTCACAACCCAAATCCCAAATACACCCAAGTCACTCACACACAGATAAGGTGCAGCAGCAAAGCCACAATGGTGCATATGGTTGCCCCTAAGACAAGAGCACTCTCTCACCTCTTGTGCTCACCAAAAACTGCCCACCCTTTGTCTCTCTGTCAAACCTTCATTATATAACCAAGAAAAGAAACCAGCCGCTCCTCTTTGGTGCGGCACACCTGCACACTTGCACACACCACTTCTGCTGCCAGCAAAGTCCATAATTAGGCATAGCTTTAGTTGGCTTCTCAAGGAACCCAAGAGTCAAAAGTAGTAGCAATAAGGAAAAGATTATTCTACTTTTCTCTTTTCTTCTCTCTAAAGCTCACGGCTGCCACTACTAGTTGCAATCAATATGCAACTAGTCAAACTTCTTTTTCCATTTTCCAGCTTGCATCACATGACTTTTGCTTCCTCCTTTATAACAAAGGCTGACATTAACCAACATTCCCTCCCCTTGAAAGCTTGTCCACGTGCTACATGTTTTCCTTTGTACTTTTGTTAATACAAAATTCTATCAACAAAAAGCACTTTCTTTGCTTTCGGCAAATGCATGAGAAAGGAAAGAATAATCTCTTCCTTTCTCCAAGTGGACGACATGCAACACAAAAGAGATAGTAAACAACATAATATTTGAGCCAATATTCAACAATCTCCACCTTGGCTCAATATTTTACAAGCCACAGTAGAACCTTCATTACCCATCTTCCTCTTACCAAATCAAGCTCAAGCACTCCTTGAACTTGCAACAAACAATTGTGTGCTTCGATCGAACCGGATGACCCCAACAGAATAACCTCTTCTATCATCCTCATAACCAAGCCACACCAGCTGAATGTACGTGCATAAACCGCACAAAACCTTAACCGCTTGAACTTCAAGCTTCTTCCGCTATAGTACACGCAGAGTCTAGACAACCAAGTAGCAGGAACGAACAATTTCAGCTGCCCAAAAGAGGGAATTACCCTCCCAAAGATAACCCCCTTAAAAAAACCCAAATTGAAAATCTGATAAAGAAAGGAAAAAACAACCCAAAAGTAACCAACAATGTTACATGGAGGGAAAATAACAAACAACCCACAACTCACAAAAAAAAAAACACAAATTCTTGGAACTCCACCGTGAGGGAAAATTTCCAAAAAACAACCAAAGACAAATAAAAGATCACACCCCAAACAATGGCACACCGAAAACATCGATCATAGGGCGAACTCAAATTCGTCCTCCCCGGCGATATTCGCGGAAGCACCTGCATTATTAGATCCCTCATTTTCTTTGATTAATGGGCAATCAACTTTCCAATGCCCTTCTTTGTGACAGTAGTTGCATTTGCCCTTCCGAGCCTTCCCTCTGGAACGTGACTTTCCTCCACCACTGCTCGATTCTCCGTTTCTTTACCCTTGCCTTGAACCATCAAAGCCTCTGTTTCGACTCTCCCTTTAGTTCTCTGACATCTTGTTCTTCAACTCGCGAGAATTAAGCGATGCCTTAACATCCTCCATAGTCACAGTATCCCTACCATACAACATGGTCTCCACAAAATTGCCATAAGAACTAGGTAAAGAACACAATAAAATCAAGGCTTGATCCTCATCATCAATCTTCACATCCATGGCCTTCAAATCCATGATAATCTTGTTCAGCTCATCAAGATGGTTTTGAATAAGTGTACCTTCTGACATACGAAGGGTGTACAACCGTTGTTTCGTATACAACCGATTTGCAAGCGATTTGGTCATATACAAAGTCTCCAATTTCAGCCATAGCTTCGCAGGAGTAGTCTCATCAGCCACCTCACGGAGAACAACATCCGCTGAACTTGCAATGAATTGCAGAGAGTGCCCGATCCAAGGCATCATCCTTCTCCTCGTCAGACCACGTTTTTGGCAAGACTTCCTTGCCCTTTAGCGCTTTGAACAGCCCCTGTTGCACTAACAAGGCTTTCATCTTCATGCGCCAAATCCTGAAGTCGTTCCTCCCATCGAACACAGCTATCTCATACTTAGTCGATATGTTTCCTGGTTTCATCATCATGAAACAAAACTCCCAAGTCGAAACTTGGAGCTCTGATACCACTTGTTGTGCGTAGCGGAAGCGGATTGCACCGGGTGGATAATATGGAACCGTTGAAACAAACAAGACAAATATGAAAATAGCAAAATCCAATAGACACAAGGATTTATCCTGGTTCGGCCCGTGTGTAGCCTACATCCAGTTTCGAAGATGGCAAGAACTTCCACTAGCATCCCAAAGGAGATTACAAACAAAGGAGATTAAACACTCTCACCTAGTCTAGGAATTACAGAGTTTTAACTCTCACAACCCAAATCCCAAATACACCCAAGTCACTCACACACAGATAAGGTGCAGCAGCAAAGCCACAATGGTGCATACGGTTGCCCCTAAGACAAGAGCACTCTCTCACCTCTTGTGCTCACCAAAAACTGCCCACCCTTTGTCTCTCTGTCAAACCTTCATTATATAACCAAGAAAAGAAACCAGCCGCTCCTCTTTGGTGCGGCACACCTGCACACTTGCACACACCACTTCTGCTGCCAGCAAAGTCCATAATTAGGCATAGCTTTAGTTGGCTTCTCAAGGAACCCAAGAGTCAAAAGTAGTAGCAATAAGGAAAAGATTATTCTACTTTTCTCTTTTCTTTCTCTAAAGCTCACGGCTGCCACTACTAGTTGCAATCAATATGCAACTAGTCAAACTTCTTTTTCCATTTTCCAGCTTGCATCACATGACTTTTGCTTCCTCCTTTATAACAAAGGCTGACATTAACCAACATTCCCTTCCCTTGAAAGCTTGTCCACGTGCTACATGTTTTCCTTTGTACTTTTGTTAATACAAAATTCTATCAACAAAAAACACTTTCTTTGCTTTCGGCAAATGCATGAGAAAGGAAAGAATAATCTCTTCCTTTATCCAAGTGGACGACATGCAACACAAAAGAGATAGTAAACAACATAATATTTGAGCCAATATTCAACACAAGTGCCTTGGATGCTTGATCCGGGTTGGTGCTGAAGACAATGAAGAAGATGAAGAAAAGCAGAGGGCTTGAGTTCGAATTTGAGTTACAAAGTAGAGAAGGGGATGTCCCTTGAAACTCAGCCTCGCCATGCACTGTTGTATTTGGCTTGCTCACCATGTTCAAATGAAGGAAAAACTCTCTGAGTTAGAGTCGAGGTTTAAGAATTTGAAGTTTGAATACCAAGGTCAAGAGCCTTGCGCTCTACCAACCAAGCTAGGCGGGCAACTTGTTAAAGACAAATACTTTACAAAGAAAGATTGTTATTGGCATATCTTGTTTTTTCTTTTCTTTTGGTCTAATTGTTATTGGCATATGATATCCGTTGAAGGAAATTGCATGTTAATATGGATTGACAGTAATAGTCCAATTACGCAATTTAACTATATAATGATAATAATAACTCAATTTTATACGAAGAAAAAGAAGAAATGGCATTACAAATGACTCATTTAGTCCGAACTCGAAAATATTAGGTTGTACTAGTAATTCAAGTTACAAATTAGTGTTTCCAATGTCTTTTTTTAAAACTAACCTATTCATATTGTCAAAATCCAAATCGTTCTTCTACGTTATCCCATCCAAATGGACCCTTAACTTATGACTAGGGAGATACTGGATCTGCAGACAGGCAGAATAATCTTCAGGATAGTCCAAGCCAATCATCTCCAGAATAATCCTAACCCGTCAAATGGAACCTCAGCTTTGAACAGTCCTCATATCAGGAAGAAAAGATCCTACCCCGTCTGGCAAGTTCAGCAATGAAACAAATTCCTTGATGAACTGTTGGTATGCTGGTTCAGGGGACCTGTTGATGATGTATGCAATAAGAAGGCAATTGCAAGGGGATATTTTGGTTCAGTCAGTCCTCAGCTTCTGATTCCAGAACAGGGAGGATGCTCAGGGCTGAAGAACTAAGATGCATTCCCCGAACAATCCCCCCATATTCAACCTTAATCCTGTGGCACAGAAGCAAAATCGAATCCCACAGTGCCTTCATTCCCTGAATTAAAGATGAAACCTCTTTGTCAATTTAACCAATACAACAGCATATCCCATTTCCAGGGATTTTGTAAATGTTGCCACAATCAATATTTTAAGATGTATAGATGTGAGTAAAAAACAATACTGCAGGCACAATGAAGATTGGACAACCAGCAATCTAGAGAATTAATTTGGCATAAGTGTGGCAAGTGGTAAGTACTTACCTGAAGAGAAAACTGCAATTTCTTATCCCAATACAAGGCAAAAACTGGGGGGCTTTGCCTTCCAACAACAAGTACAGACGCTCCAGGGTGGAGAGCAGAAGGGACACCAGATACGACAGCTATGTACTTCTCAGGAAACCTTTCTTTTGGAGGTAGGACTCCCAAGAATAGGGGATTTTTGCTAGAACGAGCTTCAGCATAGGATGCAGGATCCACATGCAACATCCACTTTGGATGCTCCAGGAAAGCACAGAACAAATACAAGAGCAAGTGAGAATCAGTTGGCAGCTCAAGAGTCCACTTATTGTGCTTTTTATCATATACTTCTCCACTTCCAAGATATTCATAATTCTTCAAACAGGTTCCTTCAGCAAGCTCTGTTAAACTCCCCAGGGAGAAACCAAGTTTAGATTACATAGGCAAAGGATATACATATAATATATATTTCCCATTAACATAACCTAATTATTCTCATGAATAGACTGGTAAAATAAGCCCTTGAAATTTGGTGGATAGTTCTGATCGGCCTGACATGGGACTTCTTATTTTTACTGCAAGCTACTGTTCATTGTACTGTAATTTGAGTATGTATAGTTCATTTAATAAAAATTTGGTATTTTATATTTGGTGGATAGTTCTGATCGGCCTGGCATGGGACTTCTTTATTTTACTGCAAGATACTGTTCATTGTACTGTAATTTGAGTATGTATAGTTCATTTAATAAAAAATTGGTATTTTATTGTGGGCCCATTTAATAAAAATTGTCTTTTGATTATGTTTTATTAAATATAACCATTAGATTTGTTTTATTTCAGGGGTTTAGATTACTGTATTAAGGTCAAGTCATGGCAGATACCTATATAAGCTTTGTAATTCGTACACCAAATGAAGATTGATTTTGGTTTGCAGCCACTTGAGCTCTCTCAAACCCTAGAAAGTGTGGTCTTCTATCTTAGGAGTGATCCAAGAAATCTACTGGGATGAGTTAATTCAGGTTAATCAATCTTTCTTAAATAGTCAAATCCTAATCTCAAAAACTCCCATTATTCAGAACTCTAAGACTACATACTCACAATCTGAAAACTATTCCCCTAGATATCCTACATGAGATGCCTGCATAAGGTGATACATAGTGAAAAATCAAGATTTTAAGCACCTCGAATCCTTTGTACTGTATATTCTGCTCGAATGCTGCTTTGCGGTAGAAGACCTTTAACTAACTCTCCCTTCATCAATGCATGAAGCCTCTGGTGTTCAGTGATTGCATCCACACACTCCTGCATAATAGGGACCAACGGATTCTGCTGTGGGCTTTGTTGAAGATTGGCTTGAGGCAGCTTGGCTGCATATGATGAGAAGCATTGCATTAAAACATCAGCGCATATCTTTTGCTAAAACACTCCAAAAAGAGTTTTAAATGAAATATATAAGTGAAGAGCACTTACAGGCTGAAGCATCAATAGCCTGGACGAGAGTAGCTCGTAATTGATGCATAAGTCCATCTTCATCAAGAGTTAATGTTGGCTGCCATTCCTTAGTCCTATCATTTGAAGACACTGTAGCAGTTCTAGCAGTTGGTAAATCACTTCCAACTTGACTAATTGAAATTGACATCCCAAGTTTGGCAGCTGCTTGGATTACCTATCAATTTAATAATTCTATACTGACTTAGTATTGATGGAATGCACTATATGCAGAAACTTGCACTACTACACATATCATGCCATCAGATTTTTGCTCTGCGGTTGAAACATAACACTCTTTTACCAACCACAAAGCAGCCATAGCTCATGTTAAACATATGAAGACAAAGAAGATGACTTAGGAGGTGGAAGTGGGGAAGACAAACCTGAATATGACTGGTTTCAATCTTGTCAAGTAGAGGATTAAGCAAAACCGAGGAAAACCATTGCCTGAGGCTGTCACGCCACTGCTCAATTTGAGGATAGATGCCCAAACGCTCAAATGCATGAATAGATTCTTCCATGGACATAGGTGGAGGAAGCTCGCCCTCTCCTTTCTTTGGGGGAGTTGTGAACTTCTGAGAACCTGGAGACATCCTCACAGGCCTCAATGGTGTACTCCTAGTAGTTCCAGATGTGTTAGCTGAACTTGGACTGGCTGCACCAAAGCCTCTAATGGTGGGTGGTGGAGTTGCCAGTTTCCCTGCTGATTCTGTGATTTTTTCATCCACCTCTGCCAAGAACCTTTCAAACTTTTCTTCTGACATTATCTCTCTTGTAGAAGCTCGCTTGCTTGACCAAGGGGTGGAGACCACTGAATCTACTCCAGGTGAATTCTGAACAGAAGACAGTGGTGAAACACCTCCTGACACAAGATACAAAGAAGATGTAGAACCGGGTGATTTAGAAGGGCTACTGATAGATCCCATCTTAGTTCCTCCACTGATGTTTGACTTATTCGCGCTGATTCGAGACAAACGATTTGAACTGGTGATTGGCTGATGAAGTGGAACAAGTACATCTGAAGGGGAAGACATGTGGGGTTTAGATTTGGGAGGTTTCTTTGAAGACTCAGATACGACTTGCTCAACCTTTGGCTTAATTCCCAAAAGTCCTAGTTGACGATTTGTAAGGCATGGTTTGTCACTATTTCCTTTTGCGGGTGCGGCATTTCTTAGTGAGATGGCTCTAAATAGTGCAAATAGAGTTCCCAAAAATACTAAGCCCACGAAGGTCTGTATCACTTTGGAAAACAAATCTGAAGGACAAAACAAGATGTTCAAAACAAACTATATCAATCAAAGCATCAAGTTCAAGCCAATCAAAGTTTTCTGGATTGAATTTAACAACTTACAGGCTGCCTCTTGGGAAAGATTTTTGAGCTTCAAATTGTCAATAAGCCCATTTTCCCTTCAACAATTCAAGGCAGTTTATTGCGTTAGCCACATGTAATAATATATAGCAACATCCAATTTCCATAACCAAAGATCTAAAGCACATTCTTCTAATTTAAATTCGTTCTTTAATAAATAACAAAAACTTAATATGAATAATTAAATCCTTGAATTTCCTGTTGGTCAATAAATAAGCTCAAACATGCTATGCAAATTTAGTTTGTTCATTCAGGTCTTAAAAGGACCCAAAAAAACCCAAACGAAAAATAAGCTCCAAACTATAAATTTGAAGTCTTTTTATGTTTTTGTTTTTCCTTCTTCCTTTTATACACTTTCATAGCAAGTGATAAAGGGTTTTTGTTTCCCAGAAACCAAAAACTGATAAATTCAACTCAAGCTTCTATCCCCATTCTTTCTTCCTTCCTTTTCTCAACAATCAAACAGAGCGAAATTCCCATATTAAACACACACAAAAGAACCCAATAAATAAAATCTTCGCTTAAACCCTGTTAAAACCCTAGCTTTTCAAATTGAGCAATTGGGTACCTGGAAAACATGGCAATGAAGGCGACGGCGGAGGCGGAGGAGAGAAAGAAGATGCAAAGGAGTGCATGCTTCGAAGGTCGGAGGCTATTGGCGGTGAGGGCGGCGGACAAGGATGGGTTCTGGTACACTGAGAATTTGGCGGGCTTTGGTGGAGGCGAGGCTTTGTCTCTTGATTCCATGGCTGGAGCAATGCTGCTTGTCGTTGCTTGGGTCCGGGTCCAGGTGCTGAGGGAAGCTTCGAATATGTTAGTTCCCACAGAGCGGAATTAACAAGAGAGACTGTTTCAATCTCTCTATTCGTTTTGGCATTGTTGAGCTTCGTGGGTTTTGGGCGGTATATAGTCACTCACTGACACTGGCCTCTCCCGGTTTTGCTGGGGTTTGAAAAAGAAAAAGGGTTTATAAAAATAAATAAATAAAAGAAAATATTTTTTTTTCCTTTTCTTTTTTGGGTAACAGTTAGAACGTCCTTTTGAAAAAAAAAACAAAAACAAAAGGAAACAAACTTGCTTGGCATTTAACTTCTTGTTGTATGGGCGCCAATAATAAGCTTGGTTTAAGAAAGTGTTTGGGAGTCCTGACTCCTGTCCTTCCTACTAGGTTTGGGGAAAGTTTTAGGGAAGTTATCAATGATACGCTTTATTCTCTAATATTTTTCTTAATTTTAAATTTGAGAAATATTTACGAGATGATTGGAGATAGTTGGGAATTAAAATTGTGAAAAAATACAAGTATGGTGATAAGAAAAAGAAAGCATAAAAGCGCACCATAAAATTTGGTGGTGCAACCAATAGACACATGAAGCAGAAAGTGTACGTAGCTTACCAAAAGGTGATTGGCAAAGTCCACCAGAGGCTTCCCTCTTGGAAAAGGCAATGAGTAAGCCTCTATCTCTAAGCTAGGTAACTCAACCAGTCAGCTCTAGGCAATTGGTCAAGTTTAACTTCTTCGGTCTGTAAAGTTTGGATTGCCTGAACAAAGGTTCCTCTTGGCTATGAGGAAAATAGGAAAATCTATTTGGTTACTTGGGAGATGGTACGAGGCCATGAAAATCAAGCTTTCTTGGCTAATTTGGTGCGGAGATATATCGATCTAATCCGTTTCAATGGAAGGATTTGGATTTGACCGCAAAGCTAAATTTGCTATAAAAACAAGAACTATATTAGATTGAATGTATTTGAAATCTTTTTCTTTCTTCTTTTTTTTTTCTTCAAATTTTGGCATACACGGAATGTAATAGTCTATGCAAACAATTTTACAATATCATCTAAACTATATGATCGGTTCATAATTGTATATTATTTCTTACCCTTCTAGTTTATGATTTGGTTATGTTTTTGAGTTAAACTTGTGCTTTTAATCCTTTTTGTGTTTATCTTTCAGTTAATTGAGCTTTAGGTAACAATGATGGCTTTGGAGAATATAATTCATGCAATTCAAGCATGTTAAGGCCTAATTTGGATGAATTGATGAAGAGCTTAAAGACAAATTCATTATGGCTACAGCCCCCTTCCAGTCCAGTTCCGTAGGTCATATTGCAAGCTTTGTTTCAGCAATCTACATAGCTCGGATGAGGCCGCATTCTTCATGAAAGGTGTTCCAATGGGTGTGTACTATAACATATCCAAAATTCAGCCCCATTGGATAAATCTGGAGTCCGTTACCTAGCAAACACAGAACCATGCTCAGGATGGATCTTATCAGCGCGGAAAATGAGTTAGAAATTTGTTTCGGCCTTAACTTCTTCCTCCGATCTTGGATTGGCCCAAATAACATATGGCTGGAAAGAAGACATCCTGAACTTCAATTTCAAGTGCTTAAAGTCCTAATTTGATTAAGAGAAGCCCAAGTTGTAAGCCCTTGAAGTTTCTGGTCATGCTGACCTCAGCATGTGCTGGTTGGATGCTTGGTCATGGTGAGCTAGGCATGAGCTATCATTTCTGGTTGGATGCTTGGTCATGGTGACATGAAGATGAACTAGGGCTGCTGGTGGGATTTAGTGGTGAAGTGCATCAACCAATTCAAGATTTTCTAATACAAGTGCATCAACCATTTCAGATTTTTTAATACAAGTGCATCAACCATTTCAGATTTTATAATTCAAGTGTTGTATGCATTAGCCATATTGAATTCAGATTTTTACTTCTCCTAGGCCTATAAATAGGGAGGTTCTCTAAGCTTGTAATAACACCCCAAGGGGGGAGCTCTCAAACACTTCTCTAGAGCTCCCTTCCCTTCTCTCCCTCAAATTCTCTTAGTTTCTTTTCAAGTTGTCAATTGTTGTAGTAGAATGATTTTACTGAATTTTCCTTCAAGTTTTCAAGTTCTACTTTAATTTTATTTATAATGTACATTCTTTCTTAAGTATTCAAGTTTAATTAGTTTCCAAGTTTCAATTATGGTTTTTGTTCTTATTCATTATGCTTATAAGTTAATATGCTAGTTTGAATGATTGATCACCATTTAGGCTTGCATGTTAGCTATCTTGGTTTGAATTAAGAGTAGACACCATGCTTTAATTCGAATTGAACTATGAATAGGAAGAGTATGTATGGACATTCGACAACAAGGATTAGATACATGCTTGGTTGTTTAAATTGTTCTTCTATGCTTAATGGGTTCCTAATGCTTAGTTTTAGGTTAGACAACAAATGATCAAATTAGGGAATTAGGAACACAAGGTTAGAACCAGACACCATGGCCTAATCATACTTTAGCTAGAATCAATCCGTTAATCTAATTGAACTTGGGAACTTATCTGCTTGAGTTATTTTCTTTTTTTCCTTTCTTGTTTTATTTATTTTCTTTTTCATTTCTATGTTGTGTAGGGGAAACAAATTGGATCATTCAATCACCAATCCTCGTGGGATCGACCTCGCACTTACATATGCTATACTACCAAACGGCTCGTGCACTTGCGAGTATCACAAGTTGAGGATGCAGCTGAATCCATTTTGGTGCAAGTGAATCCAACACAACACTATATATACACACAAAGAGGAAGCTTGCTAGAGAGTCATTGGTCATAAACTCATATACAAGAATTCGGTGCTGCCCCTCGTTGCAGAATCCTAGTAGCTCTGGACTAAATTCCTGTGATTTGTTCTGCCAATCGCGCTCACTTCAGCTTTGAATTCCAAATCGTTTTCTTTGACCAGACTGTCCAATCTTTTAAGAGCAACACATCTCCCATTATCATATGCTAAAACTCCTTTGAAAACAGTTGCAAAAGCACCACGACCTAGTTCTTCCTTGAATCCATTGGTAGCTTGTTTTAGCTCCATGTAAGTGAAACATTTCAGATTAATCCCTTGAAGGACAGGGGTACCGTTTACTCACCTTTGCTTTTCTATAATAAAATCGAGAAATAACCAAATAGGTTATTATAGAAAGGGAGCTCTAGTTTTAAAACACAATATAGTTTACTAATTTGGAATATAGGAATACCAAAATATAGTACCTAATTTTACAAAAATATCATTAAAAAATATCAAAATTACAACATATGCCATTATGCCTTTATTGTCAAATTTCAATATTTGGTTTTCACCCAAAACCCACAGCTATCAAAACGACATCAAAAGATCCAAAACTTAACCAAGAACAATAGACACTCAAATTGAATCCTAACCCCCTTCGCGCGACCTTTCATCTTCAACTCCAGAAACCGCTTCAATAGTTCCACAAAAATTCCCAAAATCTCAGACGATCGTTCGCATCAACGGCAACCACCACCAACAAAGACAATCAACGATCGAATACGATTCTTCATTCTTTCTTTCGACAAAAAGGGTAAGAAAATCAACGCTCTATCCTACTGTTCATTCTTCATTATGCAATGTAGTTTAGGTTTTGGGTTTAGTTTTGGTTCCAAAACCACTAAAACCAAAACATCACCATAGAAAGAGGAAGAGATGGAGTTTGCGAGTGGCACTTTTTTCTGGACTGTAGAAAACGGAAACTGCACGGTTTAGTTTGTAGTTCTTTAGGGTTTAGACTTTCCTGATTTTTCCATTTGGCAATGAGACGGAGTTTGCGAGCAAAACTCTTTTTGGCATCATTCACAGTGAGAGAAAAGAGAATATATTTGTTTTCTGCATTGAAGAAAACGGAAACTGCAGTGCAGTTTCTGGTTTAGTTACCAGTTCTTGTTTTGACTATGCTGATCTTTCCATTTCATGTCAAGTTGATGGAAGCATTCTGTTATATTTTGTGTTTTAGATTGCACCTATTATATGTCTATTATGTTTGATGTTTTTCCTTTTGGATTGCTCCTTTTAAAAGAGGAAGAGCATCAAATATTTCTGTTTTCTGCATTGCATTGATGGAAACTGCAATGTAATGCAATTGCGTTAATGCAATGCAATGAACTACAAACTGCATTGCATTAACGGAAACTACATTGCAGTTTCTATTAATGCAATGCAGTTTGCATTAATGCAATACAATACAAACTACATTGCATTAACAAAAATTGCAATGCAGTTTTCATGAACCACAAACTGCACTGCAATTTTTGTTTTATATTTTCTCCTTAACTATTTATACTTCTTCCTTGTAGTTTATCTCTACTTGTCCTAATAGTGTTTTCATCCCTTCTTGTTTTAGATCACAAATGGCGCAAGAAATGACACCACAAAAGAAGGAAGCACAAAACCAACGAAAGCCAAGAATCAAAATGATGGCTCAAAAGACAAAATCAAAGCCAACTTATGATCGGAAAGCAAAGCACCCGGACTATGTCCAGTTTCGGTGCAACATCATTATAGACGTTAAAGACAAGCTCAACGAAAGGAAAAAGAAGCTAACTCTTTGCCAAACCATGCATGGTAGTATGAAATGTCGATACCATAATAGTCTTTCAACTCGTGTATAATCTCAACTGGTTTCATCTCTGGTTTTGTAAGAAATTTTGTCCACAAAGAGATAGGACACCACACAAGACTTCATCATCTTACTCTGTGATTCCCGTATCTGACCCGCACATGTATGCACATTATTTAATGTTCGAATTACAAAACAGCCAGCAGCACCTAGTTCCACTTCCACAAGAAATGAGGGTGAGTGATGAAGAAGAGGGTTTTGCAGATCATGTGAAAAGAGTACATGAAGAAGTAAAGGCAGCTATAAAGGCTACTAATGAATCATATGCAGCCGCTGCAAATCAACACCGAAGAATCAAAGATTTTGAAGAAGGTAATATGGTTTTAGTGCATCTGAGGCGAGACTGATTTCCGAAAGGCACGTTCCATAAATTGAAGTCTAAAATGGTTGGGCCATGCAAGGGGTTGAAGAAAATTAGTTCAAACGCGTACATGTTAGAGCTTCCATCTGATCTCCAAATTAGCCCAATATTCAATGTGTCTGACTTGTATTCATTTGAAGGGTTTGATGACGAGCCAGTTTCAACAGAGGCACAAATCCAACAACTTCCAAAGGCTCAACTTGAAATTGTTGAAGATGTGTTGGATGTCAAAGAGGTAAAGTCAAGGAGGGGTAACCAGTATAGGCGGTTCTTAGTGAAATGGTTGGGTAAGAATGCTATTGAGAGCGCATGGGTTCCTAAAGAAGAATTAAAAAGGATTGATCCAGAGATATATGCTGAAGTTGTGAAAGCTTTCTCGCTAGAGTCAAGTTCTTTCCAACCCGGTGGAGTTGATGCAGGAGCATCAATCCTAGTCAAAAAGGGCTAAGTTTTAGATATTTTAAATTATTAAATTAAATGTTTTCCTCTCTTCATTAGGATTTGATTTAAGTTTCTTGTTTTGTTTTTAATTTCCTTTATCAATTAGGTTTTCTTAGTAAACTAGGACTAGGAATTCTAGGCTGGTGTATTCTAGTATAAATAGGCTATTAAGAGACTTTTGTATTCGATTTTTTAATCAATATAATTTTAGACTTAGACTAAAGAGTTTTCTTTGGGAATTTAGCCCTAGGACTCAAAATTCTTCGTTCCACTTCGATTCTACAGCTTTATCCTTCTATTCTCTGTATCTTGGGTATGTTTGGGTCGCTGGACAGCAGCTTATAGCCGCTGCCGTGCATCAGTTCCACAATTCACTGGACTAGTTGGGCATTGACGACATCTATGCACCAACGTGAGGGGGAGTGTTGGCGTGACTTGTGGACCATTAACTTTCTTTCCTTATACACCAAGGATTCCCATTATAATTATATTTGATTTACTTTAATTAATGATTTCCTACTATAAATAGAAATATGAATTTATTATTTACTTGCTCATTAAAGTTCTGTTGTATTATAAATATGACCTCATACAAAAAGAAGAATACACAAAAAATTCCCACACACAAATATTCTCATATTAGGTTTCATATTTTAGCAATTGGGGCCTAGGCGTTTTTTATTATTATTTATAATCATTTTTTTATTATAAATTATAAATTTATACCAAAAGCATGCAAAATAAAACGATATATAAATTAGAGGCCTAAATTAAAAAGTACCATTATTGATATAAAACATGGGGAAAAAGTTAAGCATAAAGCATATAATAATACTCTAATTAGTTAAAAATATTACATTGCAATTAGTATAGACCGAAAGGGATTCTGTTTAAACCAAGGTGGTTGGTGTGAGTGGTTTGTCACTCTCATTCCTTAAAAGAGGTCAGGGGTTCGATCCGCTCTTATACGGAGTCACCACTTTGGCCAGCACTTTACCCCTTAAGGGCCAACCCGGTGTGAGCGGGGATTAGTCTGGGTTGTGGTTAAGGCTTAAAGGTGCCACCCATAGTTGGGGCCCATCCAGGACCACCTCGTGGTTCAGACAAAAAAAAAGGGGGATTCTGTTTGTTGGGCCCATAGCTTAATAACTCCTACCCACCAAAACGATAAGTATAGCTTAATAACTCCTACCCAACAAAACGATGCGTACAGCGTATTCCATTAGGTCATCTTCTTCGCGTTTACCACCTGGTGTGAGCAGATCTAGCCAAATCTTCTTCGCTTAGTTTACCACATGGTACCACCTAAAGCTCTCGGAAATGAAGGATCCGCCCAGGCGCCCAGACCCGCCCAAGCCTCTCCTAGGCGGTCGCCTAGGCCGGACAGTATATGCATGTGTATGATATTAAAAAACCAGTTGGTAGGGAATGGAAGGTGATGAATGATTCTGACACAGACAATGTACCACATGAATATAAATTAATGCAAAAATATTTCCTGGGGAGAGTGATACGAAACTCGTCACAGGGGACGGGAGGCAGGCAGAGAGCTCATATATATATATATATATATATATATATATATATATATATATATATACAGTTTTGCTCACATCAGAATGACTGGATTTTAATTAAAATGCGGATACTAAAGGTGAAACGTTAGATCAATCTAATGGTCCTGCAGCTTTGATATGTACTAATAGACATGTGAGCTATGCAATGAACCTGCAATATTATAATATAGCATATATAAATGCATTTCGTGAAGAAAAGCACAGGAAAATTCAAATGCATGCATGAAACAAGGTTGTGAATCTCTGGCACAAACAATATGTGACCACATTATTTTAATTGATTTCTTAATGTAAAATATTGTGTTAGGTGATTATTTCCATTGAATTTATATATTTCCGGGGTAGAGTTATAGAGAACTCGTCTCCATATGGAGGCAGGCAAGTAGAGATTGAATGATGGATAGAAGAGTTACTGCCTTACTATTATATATATATTATATGGTTTGTTGTGTAGTTTATCAGATACAGTACCCCTTTGATGTTGCTCATCTTATATTAGATTTAAAAAAAGGTTGATTGTGAAATGCATCCCATGACATTGTGAAATGCATATTTTATGGTTGATTGTGAAATGCATCCCATGACATTGTGACCGATTTGAAGATACTCATGCTATATATTATAAGTAAAATATAGGTGCTGATGGGGTTTGTGATCCGGTGGTGGGGAGACAATGCATAAACATCGCTTATATAGTTTTTGGATCCAGATCGGAATCACGTTGTGACTGATTCATCTGTGAAGAGGATGAGTTGCTCTTGTCTCCTGAACCGTGTGATATATATTGAGTAGATGTCAAAGGGAAGGAAAGCAAACTGAAACACCAAATTGAACATTCAACTGCAAAGTACAAGACCTTTCTCTTTTCCAAGATTTGCATGATTGTGTTGAGAAGTTTCATCTATTGCCTCACTCTCAGCAAACCTTATCCCATGGGTGTGGAGACAAATGGATCTTTGAGGCTCCTGGATGTGTGTGGCATCATTAAGGATGTGTTGTGAATTAATACTAACTCACTTCCCCTTAGGACCTTGTTGTTGATGAACTTTGTGACCAACTCAATGATGGATGAGTCTTACACACACACAGAAATTTAACCAAGAAAGAAATGACACAAGTGTTTATAGAGGTTCAGCAAATTGCCTACTTCCTCTTTGGTGATCTCCTTGAGAACTTTCACTAATGAAGATAGGTTACAAACTTTGGTTTACAAAGAAAGGAAACCCCCTTAGAACACTACCCTCACAATCTGTTTCTCTCTCACCCTTGCTCAACACCTTGATACACTTAGAGAACTCTCTTGCTCTCCCCTTGGTATTTTCTGAACTTACAAGTTTTCAGCTTCTCTATACTTTGCACAAACTTATGCACTTAACAACTTAATGTTCTCTTGCTTCCTCTTCCCTCTTATATAGGCCTTGGGACTCCAAGATCAGATATCATTAAGTTATACACGTTCATGCTTTAGTTGTCTCTCTTTAGACACCTATTGTTGGCAGCTCATAAAGCAAGGGACAAAGGATGCTAGCTGCCATCAATCTCTTGAACCAAGAGAGAAAACACTCATGAAACAAGTTATCAATTTGCCAATGTGTTCTCCCAACTTTCCAGCTGCTATGCCACCTTCTAATATCTCAGATTTGATCAGAAATATCCTTGCAAGTCGATAGGAAGTGGTAGCACACCAAGGAAGACTTGAAAACGCGTAGGAATTTGAAACAGCATCGTCTGGGCGACCGGTCGCCCAATCCTGGCGACCGGTCGCTTTGTCACAGAATCAATTTTTCGCTCCAGACTTCGACCGGGCGACCGGTCGCTTGTAACTTGCGACCGGTCGCTTTGGCATTTTGCTGAAACCGACCGGTCGCCACAACCTTGACCGGTCGCTGGTTTTTAATATTTTTGTATCTTTTTAATTGAGCCATTTTTCTCAACAATCTCCACCATAGCGAGATTAAAACCCCTTGTGGACACTATTGCTTTTCCAGGACATCTTTAATTTCTTGAGAATCGTCCGGATAACTCTCAAGAACTCCACCTCAATCTTAGCATGGAACAAGATTGAGCAAGCTCAAACAATGCTTGAACTTTGCTGCCTGTGACTGGCTTTGTTAGACAATCTGAAGCGTTCTCCTTTGTATGAACCTTCTTTATCATGACGTCTCCTTCATTCACCCAATCCCTTACCCTGTGGTATCGGACATCAATGTGTTTAGACCTTCCATGAAATACTTGATTCTTCACTAGGTAGATTGCACTTTGACTATCACTTTGAATCACCACCAAGTTTTGGGCTATCCCGAATTCCTTAGCCAATCTCTTCAGCCATACCGCTTCCTTCGAAGCTTCCGTGAGCGCCATATACTCCGCCTCTGTTGTAGACAAGGCACTAACCGATTGTAACACCGCTCTCCAACTAATCGGTCCTCCACCACAAATGAAGACATATCCCGTGGTGGATCTCCTCTTGTCTAGATCCCTTGCATAATCAGAATCTACATACCCTGACACACATGCATTACCTTGTTGTTTTTCAAACAATATCCCAAGCCTCCTTGTGCCCTTCAAGTACCTGAGAATCCACTTTGCTGCTGACCAATGAAGTCTGCCCGGATTCGCCATGTATCTTGACACCACACTTACGGCTTGAGCTAAGTCGGGGCGTGTGCAAACCATTGCATACATAAGACACCCTACCAAGCTTGCATATGGAACTTTGCTCATTTCTTCCTTCTCATCATCCGTAGAAGGACATTCCTGTGCACTTAATTTGAAATGCTCTGCCAAAGGAGTAGACACGGGCTTGCAATCCATCATATTGAATTTTTCAAGTACTTTGGAAATGTACTTACTTTGTGACAGCCATAGCTTGCCTGCGTTTCTGCCTCTCCTTATCTCCATTCCTAGGATCTTTTGTGCAGAGCCTAGATCCTTCATGTCAAACTCCTTTCCAAGCAATGTTTTTAATTCCTGGATTTTTGACATATCTTTACATGCAATTAGCATGTCATCAACATAAAGAAGTAAAAGGATGAAGTTACCATCCTTAAATGCATGACTGTAAACACAGCAATCTGATTCACATCTTCTATATCCAATCTTCATCATGAAAGAATCGAAGCACTTATTCCACTGCCTTGGAGATTGCTTTAGCCCGTATAAAGACTTCTTCAACCTGCAAACCAGATTTTTCTTGCTTGCTTCAATGAACCCTTGAGGTTGGCTCATGTAGATATCTTCCTCCAAGTCTCCATGGAGGAAAGCAGTCTTCACATCCATTTGCTCCACCTCAATGTCCTCTTGGGCTACTATGGAGAGGAGTAGCCGTATAGAAGTATGTTTCACCACCGGTGAGAAAATTTCATCATAATCAACTCCCTCCTTTTGCAAATATCCCTTGGCCACCAATCGAGCTTTGAACATGGTGGCTCCCTTCTCATGCATTTCTTCTTTCTTCCTAAACACCCACTTGCAGCCAATAACCTTGCGATCTTTGGGTTTAGGAACTAACTCCCAAACTGAGTTTTGGTGTAGAGATTCCATCTCTTGCATCATAGCTTCCATCCAACTTTCCCGCTCCTCATTCTCAACAGCTTCTTGGAACGTGGTTGGTTCTTCTTCACTTGCATTTAGAGCATAGTGAACTGAGTCCGTGTCCCATCCAAACCTTTGAGGTGGTTTGATGGTTCTCTTGGGCCTGGACCGAGCTATAGATGATGGCTCCACCATTTCTTGAGCATCTTCTTCTTCTTCTTGAGTTTGTTGTTGATTTTGCCCAGCTTCTTCCTCCTCAATGTCAGACTCCTCCCCCTCCTGAACGTCTTCAGTTGGCTGTTTTTGTGAAGTCTTTCTTGACACCTTCTTGAGTGGAACTTCAATGGTTGTTTCTCTTTCAACAACATCCTCATTTGCTTCTGAATTCTTGACTTTGTTCAAAGGCATGGTCTTTTCATCAAACACAACATCTCTGCTGAGTATCTTCTTGTGGTTCACCGGATCCCATAGCTTGTAGCCCTTCACTCCGCTCTCGAAGCCGATGAAAATGCATTCAAGAGACTTAGGCTTCAACTTGGTTCTTTCATCACTAGGAATAAGTGCAAATGCACTGCATCCAAACACTTTCAGATTAGAAAAAACTATTGACTTATTTGACCATACCTCCTCTGCACATTTGAACTCAAGATTTCTTGAAGGTGATCGGTTAACCAAATAGGCAGCGTGGTTAACTGACTCTGCCCAAAATGATTCGGGCAATCCTGCATGAATCCTCATACATCTCTCACGCTCCATGAGAGTTCTATTCATCCTTTCCGCAGCTCCATTTTGTTGGGGCGTCTTCTTCACGGTAAAGTGCCTCTTAATGCCTTCGTTTCTGCAAAACTCAAGAAATTTGTTGTCCTTAT
This sequence comes from Prunus fruticosa, assembly GCA_018703695.1. Classification (NCBI taxonomy): domain Eukaryota; kingdom Viridiplantae; phylum Streptophyta; class Magnoliopsida; order Rosales; family Rosaceae; genus Prunus; species Prunus fruticosa. Next base: position 9,653,348 of record CM031922.1, read on the forward strand.
ATTCACCACCGTTGTCACTCCTTAGGATCTTGATTTTTCTTCCGGTTAGGTTCTCCACTTCCGCCTTCCACTCTTTGAATTTGGTGAAGACCTCAGATTTCTCCTTCATGAAGTAGACCCAAACCTTTCTGGAAAAATCATCCAAGAAAGTCACGAAATAGCGAGCTCCACCCTTTGATTTAACCGGTGATGGCCCCCATACATCTGAGTGAATATAATCTAGCACTCCTGTGCTACCTTCCTCTTTATCTCGCAGCTTGAAAGCTATCTTCGATTGCTTTCCCATGGTACAAAATTTGCAGAACTCCAGCTTGCAGCTTTGAACACCTTTCAACAATTTTCTTTTATGTAGTTCCTGCATGCCTCTCTCACTCATGTGCCCTAGCCTCAAATGCCAAAGCTGAGTTTCATCATCCGAGTCCTTGCTTGTGGACACAGCTGCTCCACCCTGTTATTGTTGTACCGCACAATCTATATAGACAATTAGGTTGAACTTCTCCCTTCATAACCACAAGTGAACCTTTTGAGATTATGATTTTCCCTCCATTAGCCTTAACAGAATAACCATTCTTATCAAGAGTTCCAAGGGAAATAAGATTCTTACGCAACTTTGGAATATGCCTTACCATTCCAAGCGTCCTAGCAGTCCCGTCATGCATCTTTATCTTGATTGTACCGGTGCCTATGACTCTACAAACCGAGCCATTCCCCATTATAACTTCGCCACCTTCTTCTTTCTCATATGTGTCAAACCACTCCTTGTTTGAGCACATATGGTATGAGCACCCGGAATCCAAAATCCAATCCGAAGAGAAACACCTTGAAGAATTAGCATATGTATTAGTATTAACATTGCCATTAACACATAAAAGCTCACCATCACTTTCCGTGACTTCCTCAGCTGTGTTTGCTGCATTCTTCCCTTTGTTCTTCTTCTCTTTCCATATGGGGCAATTTCTTTTCCAGTGCTCTTTTGACCCACACTCGAAACAACCATCTTTCGCCTTGGATTTTGATCTTCCTTTGTTGCCTTTCTTGCCTTCACGCCTTTTTGAACGACCCCTATCTTCGGTCTTAGCAAATAGACCTTCACCTTGAGAGTTTTCTCCAGAACGTTGAGCCATCCTATGGTGCGTCATGATGTCTTGCAGCACAGGCTCGAAATCCAGAGTGACCTTCCCGAACATAAGAGTGGTTCGAAAGTGTTTATAGGACGGAGGTAAGGATGTTAGCAACATAAGTGCCTTATCCTCCGTACTATAAATAACTTCCATTCTTTGCAAATCAGCAACACATCTATTGAAACTACTTAAATGTTCCATTAGATTACCTCCTTCTTCCATTTTCAGATTTAGGAGTTCTTCCTTTAGGAAGAGCTTGTTGGACAGCGACTTCCCTGCAAACATCTCTTCGAGCTTCTCCCATGTTTGCTTCGCGGTATCCTTCAACACGTTGATGAGCACATCATCGGAGAGGTAGTTTTCGATGGCTCCTCTAGCTAACTCGTCAAGTACGCCCCACTCCTCATCTTTCATGTCTGCTGGCTTCTTTTCCTTGCCAACTAACACAACATGGAGATGTTGTTGTGTAAGAGCTGACCTCATCCTTCGTTGCCAAAGAGTGAAGTTCTCCTTCCCTGTGAAAGGCTTTAGCTCCACCTTCATGCTTGTTGCCTGTGGTTGCTTCACATGTTGTGAACTGCTACCACTCTCAACTTCTTGTTCACTTGCCATCTTCAACACACTAGCACTCCAAAAGAAAGACTAGCACAGCTGCCAAAACACAGCTCTGATACCACTTGTTGTGAATTAATACTAACTCACTTCCCCTTAGGACCTTGTTGTTGATGAACTTTGTGACCAACTCAATGATGGATGAGTCTTACACACACACAGAAATTTAACCAAGAAAGAAATGACACAAGTGTTTATAGAGGTTCAGCAAATTGCCTACTTCCTCTTTGGTGATCTCCTTGAGAACTTTCACTAATGAAGATAGGTTACAAACTTTGGTTTACAAAGAAAGGAAACCCCCTTAGAACACTACCCTCACAATCTGTTTCTCTCACCCCTTGCTCAACACCTTGATACACTTAGAGAACTCTCTTGCTCTCCCCTTGGTATTTTCTGAACTTACAAGTTTTCAGCTTCTCTATACTTTGCACAAACTTATGCACTTAACAACTTAATGTTCTCTTGCTTCCTCTTCCCTCTTATATAGGCCTTGGGACTCCAAGATCAGATATCATTAAGTTATACACGTTCATGCTTTAGTTGTCTCTCTTTAGACACCTATTGTTGGCAGCTCATAAAGCAAGGGACAAAGGATGCTAGCTGCCATCAATCTCTTGAACCAAGAGAGAAAACACTCATGAAACAAGTTATCAATTTGCCAATGTGTTCTCCCAACTTTCCAGCTGCTATGCCACCTTCTAATATCTCAGATTTGATCAGAAATATCCTTGCAAGTCGATAGGAAGTGGTAGCACACCAAGGAAGACTTGAAAACGCGTAGGAATTTGAAACAGCATCGTCTGGGCGACCGTCGCCCGATCCTGGCGACCGGTCGCTTTGTCACAGAATCAATTTTTCGCTCCAGGTTTCGACTGGGCGACCGGTCGCTTGTAACTTGCGACCGGTCGCTTTGGCATTTTGCTGAAACCGACCGGTCGCCACAACCTTGGACCGGTCGCTGGTTTTTAATATTTTTGTATCTTTTTAATTGAGCCATTTTTCTCAACAGGATGCCCTTTTGCAAACAAAGGAGTGCACACATGAACTTCAATCCATTATGCTCAGAAGACGAGGAGGTGACATGAGCTTCATGAGTGAGGTTAGAAAAAACCTTGCCTCTAGGAAGGATGTCAAGAAGCCAATGAACAAGGCCTTCAAGGTCAAGGAAAGTTAGGGAACCGACAAAAACCATGAAACTCCAGCTGTGATCAACATGTTGAAAGAGTTAGATGCAGTCACTGTTGCTGTGTTTGAATCCTTGTTGTCCTTCATAGCTGGTTCAAAATCAAAGTCAAGCGGTTGGTCATTAGTTTCCAGGTTAGTGCAGCCCAAAAGAGTATCCTGTGAGGGTGAGGAAACTGTAGACATGTATGAACTTGAAAAGGTGGATGCTGCATTGAATGCCCTTATTACTCACGACCCTAAGAAATCTGATTAACACAACGGCAATGCAAGTTGAGAATGTGCAAATTTGGCTCCAGGATTTGGAGACAAACATTCAAGATATAGAAGGACTTGAGTGCCTGTTCAGGCGCTTGATCAAAGCCAGAGTCTCTCTTCTATTTCAACCATTAGGGATGAAAATCATCCAATTTTGTAGACATTGAACAAACATACTTGTATATGAAAGAGACGTATGTGTATTTTCTCATCAGATCCAAAACAAATATACTCCTTTGACACAAAACATATCTGTTCTATGTCTTGCTTTGTCTTTTTTCAATTGTGCAATCCTGATGACAGATTAAACGAAAAGTGAATTCAATTTCCCATGCATGAATAACCCATCAAACAGAATAAACAATACAGTGATTTAATGGAATGATCTCTTGCATGCACCATTTTTTACTCAAGTACCATAGCTTTTCAACTTGAGGGTGTAAAAATTCAGTCTCAAGAATTTCGTGCAATTTAATTGACATTATAGTTGGCAAGATTCCAATTCTCTCAACAGCCAGGAGATGATTAAACACAAATAAATCAAAGATAATCAATACTCACATGGTAGTTTGCAGATTTGAATCTCCACATAGTTGCTTTTCTTTGTGGTAACAGCCCCATATAATGAGGCTCTTTGCTTAGTAGCCTCGATTATTTTCTTGAGAAAGACAGAGACGTGGCAAATGTAGATCTTGCCTCCTCTGTGAACACCCACAATTTGATAAATAAATAAATTAGCAATATAATTAATTGTTGTGTCTGCATTTGCATGTGAGCTATGCGATGGTCCTGCAATATCATAATATAGCATATATAAATGCATTTCATGAAGAAAAGCACAGAGAAAATTCAAATGCATGCACGTAACAAGGTTGTGAGTCTCTGTCACAGACAATATGTGACCACATGATTTTAATTGATTTCTTAATGTAAAATATTGTGTTTGGTGATCAAATTCCATGGAACGCTGGATAGAAGAGTTATTGCCTTACTGTTATATACATTATATGGTTTGTTGTGTAGTTTGTCAGATACAGTTACCTCTTTGAAGATGCTCATCTTATATTAAATTTAAAACAGGGTTGGGTGATGGGCGGGTGATACGACTAACTCCTGGTATCGGCGCGCGGCTATACTATTTTTTAATTAAAAAGAAAATCAGGTATAGCCGCTCGGCCGTACTATTTTTAAAAAATAATTAGGGAAGAATGAGTATAGCCGCGCGCGATCACTATTAAAAAAACCAAATACAGGTAAAAAAAATCGAGTATAGCCATGTGGCTGTACATACACTCATAGTTAGTAAAATACGAAACGGTAAAAAATACTAATAAAATATGTACGTGTTTCATTCGGCAAAATTTTTGTAAATTACAACTCAAATGTTCGGCCCCTATATTTTTGTTAATATATATTATTTTTATTCAATAATATGTGAGAATTATGTGTATAATACGTGAATTTTGTGTGTCTTATTGAAATTTTTGTACAAAAAATATGTGTATTAAACATGACAAATACGTACGTACCTGTATAATACCACTCCTACTACGTTTGTTTTTTTTTAAACGTGACATTTATTGAATTTTTAAGACATGTGCAGAACACGAATGTATGAATGAAAATTACGTACGTATGTGTATAATACATTATTAAAGATGAAAGTGTTAAATTGTTAATTACTTTCATTTGTAATTATGTTTTAATTATTATTTATTTAGTGAATAAATAAATATTTTAGTTAACTTCATAAATTATACTACTTAATAAATGGCAATTATATTTAAAAAAATTTAAATACTAATTATTCACTAAGTAAATAATAATTAAAACATAACAACTAAATAAAGTAATTCAAAAAGAGAAATAGGACTGTGCTATTTAAAGGGGATAGCCGCGCGACTTGTACTCTAAAAATATTCTATTTAAAGAGTATAGCCGGTCGGCTATACGTTTAAAATTCTATTTGCGTAGGTCATCTTCTTCGCGTTTACCACCGCAATCTCATGGACCAAATCCAGCCAAATCTTCTTCGCTTAGTTTACCACATGGTGCCGCCTAAAGCTCTCTGAGATGAAGGATCCGCCCAGGCGCTGAGACCCGCCTAGGCGCCCGAGACCCGCCCAAGAGCGCCCTAGGCGGCCGCCTAGGTCGATACCGCAAGCTCGTAGACCAGATCCAGCCAAATCTTCTTTGCTTAGTTTACCACATGGTGCCGCCTAAGCTCCTAGACCATCCCAGGCCGTGCCAAGGCCCCCCTAGGCGGCCGCCTATGTCGATTTTTCGAACACTAGCAGCATATGCATGTGTATGATATTAAAAAACCAGTTGGTAGGAAATGGAAGGTGATGAATGATTCTGACACAGACAATGTACCACATGAATATAAAGTATGCTTCCGTTTGTGGCTGTAAGGTAAATAGAGCCAGACTGGTTGAAGATGACCTGAAAACCACTACCCTCAGTGTGTGTTGACCAATAGACATAATTAGGAGTATCCAATGGGAAATTTGTTGTATATAGCGAGAGTGCTCCATCAGATTGTAGTGCAAACTGGAACCTCCCTCGTGAGTAGTTTGACACCGTGTTGGAGTGTGTTGTTTAGTTTTAGAGTATGTGTTGATAGGATTGTATCAGTTGGTTGATCAAAACTCTCCCACAAATTGTTTGAATTTCTGTGTCAAGCATGGCTGCATAGGCAACTCCAGTACCACCAAAGTCAGTGTTGCATTGTTAAGAGGACACAAATTAATGTGCAAACAACCAATTAAAAATACCCGCAAGTGCACGAGTCTATTGAGGTATAGATTATACAAGTACGGGTTCGATCCCACGAGGAACTTATCGGCTTCCTATAAGTTCTAGCTTGAGTACGTAAAGAACACTAATTTTACACAACACACAAACACAATACAAATTGGGAACTAAAAATAAATAAAGGAAGGTAAAAGAAACAAAACAAAACAAGAAAACTAAAGAAAAACACAAACAGCATTTTCTATCACCCTTTTATCACCTATTTATCACCTATTGGGCAGATTCGTTTCTCTGTTTTTCCAGTTTCGACCTCTGTCCAATGTTTTGCCTATAACTTTCCAACCGTTTATCCAAATTTCAAGTTATTTATACGGTTGGATTCAGTACAGAAAATGCAAGAACACAATGTGGACCGAAAGTCCAAAACAATAACGGAAACAAATAAAATCAGTAACAAAGACACAAAACGTGTCAAACACGCAACTCACACACACACATTTGGGGGAGGGGGGGGTGGTTGATTTGGTTCAAGTGACCTAATTCTAATGCATGAAAGTAAATGGACTTTGAATTTAAATGAGAATGAGATGAATTATCAAAATGTGGAATTAAAATGTAACAAACATTAGGGTTTCGAAACCAAAGTTCATGAATACTCAAGTGATGAACTCTAAACGTGTTGATGAAGATGTTCGCAATCAAGACCAGTACGAGTGGCTCAAGACGCATTGATTCTCTCTAATATACATAAAGTGCAGTACTAGTGCTACAATACTTGTGCCTTCCCTATAATCGAATCTAGGTGTGCTTAGTACTTTGATTCAATTACAAGAAAAACCCATTAAGTTCAAAGAGAATATGAACATCACGAGAATCCTAATAGCATGGTGTTTACATTAGGTATTCAAGAAACCAATTCACATGGATGATTCTTACTTCATCCATTTATTGCTTAGGATAACATGAAGATACACATAATCCCAACAACCTCAAGAAGCATGCTTTCAAAGGTGATCAATCAAAGAAGAACATACATCAAGGATAGATTAATTTGGTGAAATGGAATTCATCAATTGTTGTCAAGAAACCAATTCACATGATGCTCACTTAAACAAGTTCAATCATTTGTTGCTAATTAGAAATTATGTTCTTGGTTATCTTACACAACTTCTCAACTTTAGCTACATGCATACAACCTAAGGTGATTAAGCAAAGGAAGCAAACACATATCATAAAATTCAATTAGTGAATGGGGTTCATCAACAACATCTAGAAATTCATACACTCAAGCATCAAAACAATAGAGTATTCATGTTTAGGGCTTCAACCTAAGCCCTAGCTATGGAGTTTAGTTGCTCATACTTATTCCAAATACAAACTCAAAATACAATTAGAAAGAGTTCACAGATTTTGAGAAAATGATGAAAGCTTGAAGGTCTTCAATGATGGAAGCTTTCTTCTCCACTTTGCTTGGCTGCCCTTTGGCTTTCTCCTAGCTCCCAGCTCTCCAAAATATCTGCTCTCTATGTGTAGAATGATAGAATGGATCAGCTACCCACGTTCAAAAGCCTCTCATACTTCAGATTGCACTCACCTATCCCGTGCCCATCAATTCCAGCTCAAAGATATCATATAAAACTCATGCTTTAGTTAAAGCCTTTGCCCTTGTCCCCTTGCCATGATGAAGCCTTGTCTTCCTAAAAATGCCAATTGCTTCAGAAAATATCTTATTTACAAAGGTAATTTCTTGTTACCAAGAGTTATGGTAACAAGAAGAATCAAGGTGACACAAAGGAGGTAAAAGCTGGCCAATATCGGATTTCCAGAGCTGTGGTAACATGCTGGACTGGTTGGATAGGCAATACTTGTCCAATGGAGCTCAAATTTGGATATGTTGTAGTTAACATCCATTGGAACAAGTCTCATGAAGATCTTCAGCTCATCTGAGCACCAGAGCATGTTGATCCCAGGCCAAGAAGTTGACCTACGAAAATGAACAAAAACAGAATTTATAACCAATAATGCACTTTTAGATCATTTTCATTCCAACCAAGGTAAAATCTAATAAAACACAAAAATGAAGTAAAAAGCTATAAAATGTCAAGAACTAACTCAAAATAATGGGTGAATAACATGAAAAATCATGTGTAAAAATGAACCGAACAGTCAGCAATCCTTTTTTGTTTGCCTGTTGCAGTATCATTGAGCATCAACTGGCCATGTGCAGTGAGTTCAACTGTGGATCCTTGTTGCACTTGATTGTTGCCATTGGCTGACCAGACTTCTTTTCGGGTATTTTGTTAAACCAGATGGCTGGTATGAAGCCATCATCACTACCAATCTTTTGGAAACCGAAAGCGAATTCCCCAGATGGTGAGAACCAGACAGAGTTATTGTTGTCCCTTGCAGTGAGGGATGAGCCCGAAGATATGTTGTTGTATGTTTGAGCAATGATTGAAAATGGCAGTATCTGTAGGAGTAAAAAGAAAACAGGACATGGTAATTCAAAAGCCATGGTACATAATTAAGGAGTTAATGGTGAAACTGCTGACGAGCATCATTTGTTGTATCTTTTATATAATGCCATCATCTGTGGAGTCACCTACAGTAACTTAAGATCATCGACAATCCATGCAATATGTTTTAACTGAATGTGTTATGCTCCGGTTTGCTGCCCACATAAGTTTGCTAAAATGACAAACAAACGCAGTCCTCCCTTGATATACACCAAAAATTCAAATGTTCTATGATATGATTTCTCTTGCTGTTTGTATGTGCAAATTGAATCTTTGTTCGGCGCGTACTAAGAATCTGTTATTTCGTTCAAATACATGGTGTATGGACAGATATGGAGATTTGTCCTTTTGGATCATTCAACACATATTTTTCATTGTTTTCAAAGCTTTCTGTCTCTGCCCTTGTTAGCCTCTTTCATGTGCAATGAACTTTGTTGCTATTGGTTCTCTAAAATATCAAATGATTTAAGGATAAGTGGAAACAAAACTCCCCAGATAGTGAGGGGAAGAAAGAGTTAGCATTCACAGCAGTGAGGGATGAGCCTAGAGATATATTCTTGTAAGTTAGATGAGTTTCCTTTGAAGCCATTATGAACATCTTTTGCACTGTGTATGCCAATATCATCAAATGATTTGTTTGGCATCTTAGCGGCAATTTCTTTTTTTTAGGAAAATTGATGCTTTGTTCGGCATATTGACAAACTCTTCTATTAAATAATGATTTCCTGCAACTCTTATACATATATGAATAATATATAGATAGTGCTTCCTGTTTAGTTTGACTAACTTTGTTAGAACATATAAACCAGATAGCATGGAGTTTGGCTTTATACACTTTGATAATTTTACAAGTCTTTTCCAGTCTTTTATATTGCGAAAGTCTAATAAGAATAGTCATGTCCCGTAAGGCTAGGCGTAAGCCTTTGAAGACTTTCATGGTGTGTATAAGAAAATTGTGAAGAAAAAAAATTATTCGTACTGTAAAAGAATAATAATAAAAAAAGCCATTCAACCATAATAATCAACCAAAAAATTATGGCATTTGTTACTAATGTGCAGCAGATATTCACATTTTTTCATAAATTATGGCTATACTGCTAGAATATTCTAATAGCAGTACAACTTCACTGGTATTACCAAGTGTCACGAAAAAAAGCCATCACTTACACTGAAGATATAATGAGGATGGATTTGGTGGGATTGAGACTTCAATAGTTTCCTTCAAGAATCTGTGTAACATTCTTCATGGCAGGTCTTAGTGATGGATCCTCTTGAATGCACCAAAACGCTATCATCAAATACATTTCCATCTTCTTCATGTCATCCTTTGCCTCATCATCATCATTCTCCAGTAACCAGTACAGTTTATTTTGCTTATAGCAGTCATATGCCCAATCTGCTAGTATCATTTGATCTTCATCCTCTATCTTTGCTTCATAATGCTTCCTGCAGCAAATAATCTCTAATAGCAAAATTCCGTAGCTATAAACATCCACCTTCACTGTGATAGGAGAGATTTTGAACCATTCCGGGGCCACATACCCTTTTGTTCCCCTGAATCTAGTTGTGGTTCACGTCTGGTCGATTTTCAAAAGCTTGGCTACGCCAAAGTCAGCAATTCTTGCAGTGAAAGAGTCATCTAGAAGAATATTTCGAGGCTTAATGTCACAATGTATGATTTGGCTGCTGCACTCCTCATGTAAATACAAGAGCCCTCGTGCAGTGCCCAAGGCAATTTCCTTTCTTTGGTTCCAGCTTGGCCTTGACTCTCCCAAGAGCAAGCTTTCTAGAGAACCATTGCTCTTGCTCATGAACTCGTATACAAGAATTCGGTGCTACCTGTTAGAAATGTGCCCTAAGAGCCAATACATTTGATGTGATCTCCTTAGAATACATTTCGTATATGATATATATAAACTTTATAAAGGGCAAATTTATTTTGTTATCTTTTACATCGTGTAAAGAAACAAATGTCCAAGGTATGCTAAATAAGAGATAAAGTAATCTAAAGAAGATTAGATTCGGAGACCTTTAATCTCTAACCGTAGCATCCCAAAATGTTCCTAATCATAGGTTATCAAATGGGCCTTGATAAACCGTCAAGATTAGCACATATTATGTATGCTCAATTGGGAGGATGGTTAGTCTCAAACCATTTGTGTAGTTGACACTAATAAAAGTATGTGGGTGCTCATTAGTGAATGAGTACACTGAACACGATTAACCGTAGTTCTCGTATGGAGTATTTATCTATATGTCAAACGACAACTCATAGTTGCAATAATGCAAATTAGTCCTTAGACCTGAGGCATCATGGTTGTCCTGTGATGTGTTATTGATCTTTGATAGCTTTTAAAGGCAAGCCGTAAAAGATTTGTCTTAAGTGTTGTTGGGATCTCTTAATTCATCATAGGGGCATGTGAATGTACAATAAGGAATCTCTACTTTCGATAAAGAAGGAGAATGTTTCAAGATGTGATTCAATAAATCTTTGCCCAAAGTATTTTGAGCTTGATTTAGAAAGTTGTTCTTAATCATGTTCTTTTGAATCACATGAGGTTGTAAATCATATTAGGGGTTTGACATAATCAATCCGTACCCTAATAATATGATTTGAAACATTGTATAAGAGAAGGACCGTATTGCATTGCAATTCCAACTGAATAGGTTCTTCATCTATTCTGGTTAGCTTGGGTAGCCTTGATATATTGCTAGATGTCACTCTTGGCTTGTGGAAGTCCTAGGATTGATTGTGATCGATCCAAATAAAGGAAGAATTAAAAAGGGGTTTTAATTCCAGTTGGTTAGAAAGAGTTCTTATATTTTCCCACTGCCTTGCTAATTAGAACCTAATGGATCGCACACCTTAAATGGTTAACTTTGAGTAATACAAATGAGAATGAGGAAATCAATTTGATTGATTTGATGTGGATGATTTACTACGTGTAAAAACGTATTTGGGCCTCGGTAATAGTTAACGAAAAGCCCAAATAGTTGGGTATCAAGTCTAAGGGCTTAAGACACCTAAATATTATGGTTTAAGTGTCATAAGGCCCAATTTTGGAAGCCAATGGGTTTTGGTCGAAAATGCTTAAGTAAGTATGTATAGGAATTGTTTCTATAAGCTCATTAACACACAAACACAATCCAACATCAACCAAATGGGTTTGGGAGATCAAAGAGAGAAAAAGAGAGTTTTCAAGAGTGAAACACTTTCATCTTTCAAAGTGGTTTAGATTGAAATCAATCTTGAGAATCTTGCACTAGCATCCAAGTATTCTCAAGATACTTCTTCTCATCTCAAGGTTCCATTGGTGTGGAGACTTAGAGGCCATATACTTTTGTGGCTCACATGGAGGAGAAATATCAAGGAGCAAAGATCAAAGAGGAGATCAACAAAGAGGAAATCATCAAGAGAAGACCAAACACAAATTGGTTCATATAATTGCTTCAAGGGTAATTAGATCTTATCCTTTCTCTTGAATTTTCATTTATGAAAAACATATTAATGTTCATGGCTTAAGATACTTGGAAGAAGTTTTGTTTTTGAATTTAAACAATCACCTTAGACTTCTGCTGCGATTAATTTGATTAAATGCATGTTTAATATTCAAATGAACTTTGGAAAAATATTTTGAAATTCCTACACTACCCTCATTGCAGAACCCTAGTAGTTGGACTAGATTTCAATGACTTGTTCTGCCAATCGAACTCACTTCAGCTCTGAATTTCAAATCATTTTCCAATCTTTTGACAGCAACACATTTCCCGTCTTTGGATGCTAAAACTCCTTGGAAAACTGTTGCGAAAGCGCCACATCCTAGTTCTTCCATGAATCCGTTAGTAGCTACTTTCTGCTCCATGTAAGTGAAACATTTCAGATTAATGCCTTGAGTGACCGGGTAAAGCATACTCACCTTTGCTTTTCTATAATTGATAATGCGTAAAACAAGCAAATAGGTTATGAATAGTAAGAGGAAGTTCAGAAAAAGCTGAACTACCTAGGAGCACCGGTCCAACGGCGATGAAAACTGAATTACCATCCTTTCTTGTATTTGTATAATTGTCTTTCCTTGTTTTGATTAAAGCTTTTGCACCAACAGTAGGGGTCGGCCCTCCCATTTATGAGAGGAATTCCTTTCTTCCAACAGCTATCTTCTTTGAAGATGACAACGGCACAGAACAGGTCATCCAGGCAATTCTGCTTGCACCAATCCTCACTTACTTGACTGAAATTCTCATAATAAGAAGGAGGCCAATCACTATTTGGCACTTCTTGAAAATGAAAAAGATATGCTCCTTGCAAGGCTTCATCACAACTTTGTGAAATGAAGTTCTATTTGCATCCTTTCAGCACATCACTTGGATCAACGAAGCTGTATCCGGGCTGCACTCACAAACTGGTCCTTCTTGATCATTTCTACATAAGCTATTTAGTCCACATGCACCAGGCCTGTGTACCCAGCAATTGACCTGCAGTTATTTGAGGGTATGAAGGACAAAGAGGACCAAGCCATCTGCTGTTTGTGCCTAATAAATCACGTCCATGAACTGAAGCTGAAGGGGCCCATTTTCTCGGCCCTAGCACTTGCTCGTGAAACTAAAACACGACGTTTCGCCAAGATGTTTGGCCTTCCTAAAACAAAGGAAAAGTTGCGAAGGCATGATCATCTCGGCCTTGATTATAAGCTGAGGCCGAGGCCGAACAAAATCACGGCCAAAGGGTTTAAAGTCACATCGCCACGTGGCAACAAGGTCCCGCACTTCATTTAATGAGGTATTGCCTCTGTTTGTTGCAGCAAACTCATTGACCACGAATAAGCATTTAATGCACGAGAAAAGGTGGGAAGTGACTGAAGTCAGGATTTGGCGACAGGAAACAGAGTGATTAGACAGACATTCTCACAAGAATTCTTGCAGCTTTAGAGATTAGGTCACCAGCTATCAGAAAAATAAATGCGTCCCCACGGCCAGGCGCAGAACCCACGATCAGAGCGGTGGCCGAGATCTACCAGGATTCATGGGGTCACACCACCATGCTTCACGATCCCAAATGTCGATTAGAGTACCCACTTGCTCTAATCAGGCTCCACCATGCAGATTTTCAGCCTCGATTACTCCTCCAGGAACTCTTCCTATAAATACAAGGCTCAAGCTACATTCAAATGGTTCAAACACCAAACCAAAGCCTCCCACGGAGCAACTTATATTTTCCTGTAATGCATTTTCAATATCTTTACTTGCTTTCCTAGGAGTAGTGTTAGATTGTAAGGAAAATCTGTTCATCAATATATCATACGACCCTTGATTTTCAAGGCGCCGGAGCACCATCTCAGTTACTCTCTCATTCACCCCATATATCATACGACCGTGGCTCACTGAGCAACGCACGGAGCACCGCCCAAAACCCACCACCACTAAACGGCCTTGTAGCTCAGGCCGTGAACCTGACGGCCGAGAGTCAGTTCTCTCTCGGCCACAATCGTTTGATTAAAAGTCGAATCCAAACAGGCGCACCACTTAACCATTTCTGTCCAAACCACATCTCGACGCACGGTGACCGTGCCTGGCACGCCCGCGCACAACCGCACAGCATCCAAAAGAAGGAAGCCACGTGTTAACGCACATCCCCTTGGCCCGGATCACCAAGCCGTGAGATTTGTGCCGCCAACATCTGCCCTATTCCCTCACTATTCAAGCCAGTGCTTTTAGGGTAGACATAGTGCCTGAAAACTCCATTGTATTCGAGAGTTGCTCTCTAGTAGAAATCTTGGATTGGTACCTGTATTGCTTGATATTGTATTAAGTATGCTTCCATTTGTGTGGTTGAAGATGACTTGAAAGCCACTGCCTGTAGTTTTGGTGGACCAATAAGGATAATTGGCATAATCCAATGGGAAATTTGTATTAAAGGAAGAGATTTCCATCATGTTGTAGTTTAAACTAGAATCTTTCTATTGAGTAATTTCATGCTGCATAACGAGCGAAGATTATGCTGTTTAGATTTAGAGTCTATGTCAGGAGGATTCTATCAGTTGGTTGATCAAAACTCTCCCACAAATTTCTTGAGTCTTGGTTGGCCTAGGCCTGTAAAAAAAGCCCGGGCCCGATGGGCTGGCCCGAACCCGGCCCTATTTTTTAATGCATGGGCTTACCCGGCCCGAAGTAATGGGCGGGCTTGGCCCGGTCCGAAGTCTAATGAGCAGGGCTTGGGCCTTATTTTTAAGCCCTTTAAAAACCCGGCCCGGCCCAACTATAATTATTTAATTTAATTAATATAATTATATTATATGTAATATTAATATTATTCTGTCGACAACGTTCTTTGTTGAAAGTTAAAGCATGTTTTGTCTCATTAAAAAAAAAGTTCATGCATGCTTTGTCGGCAACTTTCTTCCTTGAAAGTTGAAAGCATGCTTTGCTTTGTCTCATCAAAAAAATTCTTTGGTTGATTGAAAGCTGACAAAGAAACGGCTATCTAATATAAATTTTCTTTCTTTAAGATGGAGTAGCTATCTTTCTTTCAAACCAGAGAATTTTTTGGTCATCCAGAGACTGGCTTGGCTTTACACTCTCAGCGCTTTCGAAGTCTCACCTTGGCCTGCAACCCTTTTTCTCCTTGGCTCCATTAGGGTTCGTAGTATCATCCTGCAAAGGTTCTTTGCCTTTATTTAGCACAGGTCTGGCTTTGCAGTCATCTAGGCTGTGGCCTCTCATACGACAGAAGGAGCAAGACTTCGGGGATTCTCGTCTCTCACACTTATGCAGTTCCTCAAGTTTGCGGTATTTTATATACAATTTATTGAAGCATATTAGTTGATTTCCCTTGGTATTTGATATCTATTTAAATATCTGTTTTCAACTTGTGCTTGTGCTGTTCGAATTTTCTTGTTAATTAGAAATTTTAAAATGGACTCTACTCAAAGCCACCGTATTGAGATTCATGTTGTTGTTGACCCCTCTCAAGCTATTCCCTCTAGTCAAAAACAAAAACAAGCCTCTGATGCATGGTCACATTTTAAGAAAATTGAAATTGAAAAAAATGGTAAAAAAGAAGTAAAAGCCGAATGCAATTATTGTAAAAAGTTATTTTCTTGTGCATCCACAGGTGGTACTAGTCACTTAAAAAGACATAAAGATTCATGTATCAAAAGAACAAACTTGGATATTAGGCAAATGCAATTAAATGTACAGCTTTCTGGAAAAGTAGGCACTTTTAAGTATAATGTTGAACTTGGAAAATTACGTGTGGTTACTTATATTCTTGAAAAAGATTTGCCATTTTCTACCAGTGAGGATGATGCTTTTGTTGAAATGATAACTGGTGGATTTTGTCCAGAATTTAAGAGTTTTTCAAGGATTACTTGCAGGAATATAATATTAAAGATGCATCAAGATGGGAAGGAGGAGCTGAAAAAATATTTCTGTAATTATCAAGGTAAGATAAGCTTAACTTCATATTTATGGAAGGCCAAACATCAAAATCTTTATTATATGTGTATCACAGCACACTTCCTTGATGATGAGTGGAGACTAAATAAAAGAATTATTTCATTTATTAGAGTTGAAAAGAACCACACAAGTGTAGAAGTAGGAGATCTTATAGCATCTGAATTAGTTAAGTGGGGTATACGTGATAAAATTTTCTCAATAACTTTGGATAATGCATCTAGTAACGATGTGGTACAAAACTATCTTAAAGCAATTTTACTTGAGCTCCCACTGAAGGGTAAATTATTGCATGTTCGTTGTTGTGCTCATATTTTAAATTTAATTGTGCAAGATGGTTTGAAAACAATTAATCAATCCATAGCAAATATTAGAAGTCTAGTTACCACCCTTCATACATCACTGACCAAGTACCAAACTTTTCAAACATGTTGCCAAAACATAGGATTAAAGCTCAGAAATGTTCCATTAGATGTGAAAACTAGATGGAATTCAACTTATAAGATGTTGGAAGTGGCTACAAAATATAAAGGAGCTTTAGGATTATTTCAAACAAAAATCAAACATCAACCCTTTTTAACCGATGAAGATTGGGATATTGCAACACTTTGGAGAGAACATTTAGTTCAATTTTATGAATCCACTGAAATAATTTCTGGTTCTGACTATCCAACTATTCCTTTGGTACTAAAAGAAATAACTAAAATAAAAGACATTTGTCTTACTCTTGAAAGTGAAAACTATGATCTTTCCAAACAGCTTAATGTATGTGATATGAAGTCAAAATTTGCAAAGTACTTTGGGGATTTGCCCTTGATTTATGGTTTAGGTGTAATTTTAGATCCAAGCAATAAAACAAAAATTTTAGAAGTACTCTGTGAAATTCTTTATGAAGGAAATGCAAATACAATTGTGGAAAAAGTGCTCACAACATTAAAAGAGTTATATGAAGAATATAAATTATGTTTGTCTTTGCATGATAGTAGATCACAACATGAACAAGCTGCACCTACATCATCTACATCTTGCACTTCAACATTTAGTAGAAAAAGAAGTCTGTGTCGATGACCTTTGTGATTCTAAAAGGTTAAACACAAGCAATTTTTCATCTAATGAATTATCACGCTATCTTGATTCACACACAGAAATGGATGATGATGAAAATAATCCTTTAAATATTTTGGCATGGTGGAAATCACAGCAAAAAAATTACCCTGTGCTTTCCACCATAGCCCGTGATATTTTAACCATTCCAGTGTCTTCAATTGCTTCTGAATCAGCTTTTAGCAAAGGTGGACGTGTTATAAGTGACCATCGAGCAAGTTTGGCTCCAAATAGTGTTGAAGCGTGCATTTGTGGAAGTGATTGGATTAAACAAGAAAAAAAGAAAGTCAAGAAGAAAATGATTGTACAAGATGAACAAGAATGGACGGAGTGGTTTGTCCAAGATACAGAATAAATATTTTCATTTTTATTGTTTTGTAGTCTATTTCAATTTTGTTTCAATATTATTTCAAAATTTCAATGTATTGTTGTTATTATATAATTATGGATGAAGTTTTCAAACATAGAAAACAAATGGAGTTTAATAAAGCATAAAATAATGGCCCATTTTATAGGGCTAAATAGGCCCAACTCATTGGCCCGATCATAAGCCCGAAAATGTTAGGCCCATGAGTAGGGCTTGGGCTTTGTATATTTGATATAGGGCTGGCCCGGCCCGGCCCGTTTTACAGGCCTAGGTTGGCCAGCACAAAATTTCCCGTGTCAAGCATGGCTGCGTAGGCAACTCCAGCACCAACAGAATCAGCAATCCACACTTGTTCGCCTGTTGCAATATCATTGAGCATAAACTTGCCGTCTGCAGTGAGTTCAACTTTCGATCCTATCCGCACTAGATCATGGTCATTGGCTGACCAGACAATAGTTCTTTCAGGTATTTTGTAAAACCAGATGGTAAGTAAGAATTCTTGATTAACGATTTCTTGGAAACCGAAAGCAAAGTCCTCAGACGGTGAGTCCCAGAAAGGGCTATCTTGCTCTGCAATGAGGAATGAGCTCAAAGATATGTTGTTGTGAGCTTGAGCAATGGTGGAAAATGTGAGTATCTGTAGAAGGAGAAGTATATAGCATAAAGGATATGGTAGTTGAAAAGCCATGGTACATAATTAAGGAGTTAAGGGTGAAACTGTTGATGGGAATCATTTGCATTATATTTATATATGCCATCAGTTGTGGTGTCATCTCCAATACCTTATGATCATCGATGATCCATATGAGATGTTTAACTGAATGTGGATTATTCCTGATCCTGCCAAGGTAATATGCTTATGTTCTGGTTTGCTGCCCACATAAGCAGCTAAAATGCCAAACAAATACAGTTCTCTCTTGCTGTTTGTATTATGCGCCATTTGATGCTTTGCTCGGCATATTGACAATCTCTTTTGTTAGACTTCTTCCTCTACAATAAACTTTGTCACTATTGGCTTGTGTGGATGAGTGTGCTTTCACAAGAACTAAGCTGCAAGATGTCATCTATCTTTGGCAGCTTCCTTGGAAGAATCTATGGACAGCTAAAGAATGTCATCTCTACAAGCCTCACTTTAATTTGGCTTGAAACAGGTCTTAATGCCTCCATTGGGAGGCCTTCGTTTTGGTGAACCCATTTTATTTGTCAGTCCATACATCATTTTCACGGTGCTTATTCAATAGATATACGAAATAATTCTTTCGACAACAAATAATCTAGCAAGAATTGATTGAATTTCGGTTAGCCAACACAAAATTTCTTGTGTCAAGCATGGCTGCATAGGAAACCCAATGCCAGCATAATCAACACTCCATATCTTTTTGCCTACTGCATCATTGAGCAGAAACTGAAAGCAAATACTCCAGACGGTGAGGCCCAGAAAGATGTATCATTCTGTGCAATGAGGGACGAACCCAAAGATGTGCGAGTTGAAGAAGGAGAAGTAGAAAGCATAAAGGATATGCTATTTCAAATGCCATGGGAGCAAGGAGCATATGTCTCTAGTGTTTAGAAGAGTACTTCATGGCAAACAGTTTATGAATATGACCATTTGCATTATATTTTGCATGGCAGCATGGAAAAATCGACCTAGGCGGTGCCTAGGCACCTAGGCGGGTCTGGGCGCCTAGGCAGGTCAGGTGGCTGCTTCTCAACCCAACCAATGGCAACGATCGCTTCTTCTCCACTCGTCAGAGAAAGAGGATAGACGATGTAGGTAGAGAGAGATGGGAGGTGATGGAGGCGGAGAGATGAGAGATAAGTGAGGATAGGGCGTTGTCCGAAAAAAGGTGAAGCTAGTGTTAGTGAAATGTTGTGTTTCACTTATGGGCTAGTATTTTAACAAGGTTCTCTTATGGGCTTGGGCACATATACTAAAACATAACTTAATTGTGTTTTTATTTCAACCATCTGCTTTATATTAAAGCATAGGGTTAATGACTTAAATGGTCCCCAAACTATTGCCCCAGGATATCATTTTTGGTCCACGAATTAAAATTTTCAATTCAAACGTCCTTAAACTTTTCATAATGTACCAATATGGTCCATCCGTCAAATTCTGTATATTATTCCGTGAAAATCGAGGGACAAAACCGTATTTTTAGGTGAACATCCTCCTGTAAAAGGGTTAATGACCTAAATGGTCCCCAAACTATTGCCCCGGTATCATTTTGGTCCACCAACTAAAATTTTCAATTCAAACGTCCTTAAACTTTTCATAATGTACCAAATTGTTATTGTGCTTAATTTCTTTTCTTTATTTATAAATAAAATAAATTGAATTTGATTGTTAGGGTTCTTATTATAGGTGGAGAGCTGTTAAGAAATTAGATTTTTCTGTTGACTTTAGAGTATGTTGAGTGTTGAATCCATTGATGCACAAATTGAAATGTCCCCCAATTCTAACCCTAAACCCAAGCTTTCAACAACCACCCCATACATTCCACCGGAGCTTGTGTTCGACATTCTTTTACGGCTTCCGCCCAAGGATTTTATGTGATTCGTGTATGTTTGCGAAGCTTGGAATGCCATCATCCATGGCCGACATAAAGACTGAAACTTGCTGAATTACTAACAGTGAATCTTGCAACAATTTAGTGGCAGTTGGGAGGGAGGAGGAAGAAGAAGAAAATGGGAGTTTTGGGGACCAAAATGATCCTGGAGGAATAGTTGGGGGACTATTGAAATCAATAACCCGGGAGTTTTGTGTTAGCTTCGCAAAAAGTCGTATATACCCTTCAAAAACTCAGTCACGTGGCCATCGCGTGATCAGAAGTCACAGAAATCTATAACGGATGGACCACATTGGCGCATTATGAAAAATTTAAGTACGTTTGAATTGAAAACCATATATCATATGATTCACATATATCGTCCGAATGGAACCTAGGTTGTCTTGTTATGGCTTGGTAACACTACCACAATCACAACCAAAAAATTTATTTACTTTTTTTATCTACTTGCCTAATCCTATTCATTCATATTTAAGATCCCAGAGATAACGTAGCCAGCATGACATGACGAAAAAGGATAAACATTGTATCTGTCCCTGAAAACTCCCCATGCCCAAAATTGATAAGCTCAAACTCCACTCTGGAAAACTAGTCTGTACTCAAGTCCACTGAGCTCAACTATCTCTTTGAAATCTGATAGGCTATCTTCTCAAAGCACCCAATCACACGCTGCCACACCAAATGGGCCCACAAAGATTAATTATAACGGAAATTCCCTAATTAGTCTGTATAAATAAAGCTATTCTAAACGACACCCATATTGGCTCTCGTTGGCATTTAGCAGCAACTGTCAATGCCAGACATCGTCGTCTTCGTCTTCTTCTCTTCTCTGAAACTCTCTCTCTATAAATATATTCTCTCTATATATATTATCTCTTTCTAAAACGAAAACATAAAAGTGAATATGCAAAGACTATTTGCTGCGAGGTCTCAATGCTCTGCAATTTTCAAAAATAGGAGAAAGTGTGCTTCTTTTTCTACCGCTTTACTCTTCGATGATACTCAGATTCAGGTCTCTCTCTCTCTCTCTCTCTCTCTCTCTCTACATATATATATATATATAAATCAAGTTTGCAAGTAGAAGTATTTATGTTGATTACATTTTTTTGCGAAAATTTGGAGAACAGTCTGCTGGAAATTTTATATTATTTAATAATATTTAATTTCTATAGTGAATGAAGTAATTAATTTACAGTCGTATTAGCAAAAGATTTTTCCTTTCAATTGAAGTGATAAATTTAGAGCAGGTGCAGAATGAAATCGGACTGATCCCAGATAAAATAGTTGCCGGGCCCATTTTGACGATTTAAAGTACTCCGTAGTGTTCTTTAGCACTGACACAATTTTCTGTTTTTTTTTGTTTGTTGACATAAATACAGTTTAAAGAAAGTGTTTCTCAGTTTGCACAAGAACACATTGCCCCTCATGCGTCAAAAATAGACCACACAAATTATTTCCTTATGGAAACTCATGGGAGATTTTAATCTTCATGGAATTACTGCACCAGGTAGACTTTCATCATGTTATGTAAGAGCTTTTCTAACTACAGTTAGTTTAAACTCTATTGGGGTTTGAGTGTCTTATCGTTTTTGTTTTAATTCGTGTTTGTGTAGAGAGGCAATTTTGGGTGTGAATGTGATGCTATGTGGGTGTTGCTCTTAGTTTTAGGAAGCTTCCCTTTTTTTTAATTGAAAATAATATAACTTTTTTGTTTGGATGTACCCACGATATTTTTGGGCCTCAGTTGTTAGGATCACAAGTTCTTACTTACATGACAATTTTTTAGCTATTATAAATTTGTAGTCTAGCATGCAGTATGATAGAGAAATAAAATGTTCCAAGAACATCTTAATATGTAGCATGTGTTGGCCCCCTCACCTCCTTTGTCATACGAGATGTCCAACCTATTTTGAATTGGAAGATGGAATTACTATTCCAAGGCTATGATCAAAGATCATACTTTATTTGCAATTCATGCAGGATGCAGTTGTCTTGTTAGAAACTATAAAGCTCTCATTTCTTTTATGCATTTTGATTGAATAATCTGCAGTTTCATGGGTTTAGAAACTTGACAATGGGTTGTCTTGTAGAGGATTATGGAGGGCTTGGTCTTGGTTACTTGTATCACTGTATAGCTATGGAAGAAATAAGTCGTGCTTCAGGGTCTGTTGGTCTCTCATATGGTGCTCATTCTAACCTGTGCATCAATCAATTGGTAAACAAACGAACTGAGTTCATCTGTGACAGCATTTGCGCATATCTGATAAACTTGTACTTTTTTATTTGGTAGGTGAGGCATGGAAACCCTACTCAGAAACAGAAGTATTTGCCAAAGGTTCTACCTTCGTTTGATTCAATTTTATGCATACCAGTGTATTATTTACAATTTTACAGGCATGCTTAATTAGAGATGAAGAGTTCTGGCGGATTCCACTTATCTCTGCTATGATGATTATCTTATTATTTATAGTGATAATGATGATTATTTATCCAAAATGTGCATTACAATCATTAGCATGTAGAGAATTTTGACATCTCTCTTCATCATCAAACTGAATTTCTTTTATAGAACTTTGTTCCTCACGTGTTATTGCTTACTATTTCGGTTGCCGTCACATCTTCAAGCACTAATTTATTTAAGCTGCTTCAGCCAATTAAGCATGAGATGGTCAATGATTTCTGACCCAGAAGTTTGCAATGGTTTCCTATATGATTGGACTCTTACTTTTCATCTACTAGGTGGACAAGCTGTTTTTCATATTTGTATGTTTTAATTGCACTTATCATCATTCATTGTCATCACTCTGTAGTCAGATTTACCATATCTTTTATTTGTTGTTCTCTCAAGTTTTGTGGGGGAAGGAGAGGAAAGGAAGATGGTGTGGCCTAATGCTGGGCTTGTAAATTCTGTAAGGATGGCTGGATAGTTTAGTTGAACAAAATTTTAGGAACCAGTCAAAAGTATCTATCTTTCTGGATAAGGAAAAAAGTTAGATTACTTGAGTATGGCTCATAGTCACTAATATACTATGGCATGTGACATACATATCCTGATGAGTGTTAGGAGAATTTAATCATGCAGTCTGCTAATTATTTGGTTTTGAATACATTTTTAACAGTTTTTGTGTGGGCTATACTAATTAAATAAAACTTTAGTGATTTTATTAATAAAATACTGATCAGAAAACTTCCTGGGTAGCTTGATATACCTTTTTCCTTCCTCTCTTATCTTCCAACCCATTAAGTAGGTATTATTTATGTCACATGAAATCATCTTTCTTCTGTTCTAGAGTCTTTCTTAATTAGTTAATTTTCAATTTCTTTCCTTTTTGATTGACAAAGTCTCATCTTTCATTCTGTAGCTTATCAGTGGCGAGCATGTGGGGGCTCTTGCAATGAGTGAACCCAATGGTAATTTATGTGCATTACACTTCTTTCATCTTGCACTTAAATTCTGAGTATTATCTAGGTTCATTTAAGGTAATTAGGCTGATCTCTCTCTCCCTCTTCTCTCTCTGCAGCTGGTTCTGATGTTGTTAGCATGAAGGGCAAGGCTGATCGTGCATATGGGGGTTATGTCTTAAACGGGAACAAGATGTGGTGTACCAACGGCCCAGTCGCTCAAACATTGGTATGTTTTGTTAGAATTGCTTTAGCTAAGCATGGATATTACTACCCATATGCTTCTCTCTCTCTCTCTGTACGTGGGGGGGGGGGGGGGGGGAAGTGCACTCATCTGTCATTTACTTTTTGTAGCCATAATGAAAACTGTCTAATATGCATATGCAAGAGTAGAATTTGTCTGACATGTACATATATATTATTTTTATGTAGTTTGGGCTTAAAGCATCTTTTCCCAGGAATGTGAGAGGTTTAAGATTTCGTACGGCTTACTCTGGGAACCTATAGAATAGGCTAATGCACAAATGTCTCCTGATGCAGTCTCTAGATGACCATTGAGAACCATTCCATGAATAATCTCGAGGATGATTCTGTCATCATTGAATTGCAGCAGATGTGGACTTTCTTTGTTTAATATCCCAATGTTTTAACTTACACATGTGAAGGACTAAGTTTTATTACTAATGATTGCTATCAGGTGCGGCTCTCAATGATATGCATGCTATACTATGTCAGCCTATAATTGTAAACATTTACGCTGGCCCACATTCATTAGGAGTTATGTTTTAGTGGTTATACTAGTACTGCATTTTCAGAGCAGTGTCTTTAGCATACTATTTCATTTTGACAGTACTAAAGGCTTTGGATCGCTATATCATATCTAATATTTCTGTAGCGTGTTCATACATCTATGTATGCACATGTGAATTTATCATCTCTTTTACCTGATATTTAGAGTTGGATCAGGTTGTTTATGCAAAAACAGACATAACAGCGGGCTCAAAAGGAATTACAGCATTCATCATTGAGAAGGGAACACCCGGGTAATTAATTGTGTCAGACAACTCTAATACGAACCCGACCTGTTTATTGATCAAGTTGTTTGTGTTAACCCGTATATTTTACAAGTTAGAAACTTAGTATTAGGAACTTTAGGAACTTAAGGAATTTTTGTTCCATAACATTTATTAGATCGAGTACAATGACTATCTTTTCACTAAATTTTAGTTAGGTCCCTCCTTCAGTAATTTGTTTGCCCATTTTATAGGTTGCTTGTACATTTTTCAAAAAGTTCTGCTAGCACTATTATAATGTTGAAGCATTTACTACTACATTTACTTAAAGTTTAAAATACTTTACTTTCATTCTACATATCCCTTTTACATTCATATATATAGGGTAGAAACAAGATCAATGATGAATTTAAAATAATGTAGAAACAAGATATGTAAAGGATAAACTTAATTAAGCATTTTAGTATAAGTGGGTGGAATAGAAGCACTCCATATAACTCTATAGTGCTCTTAGGCGACATCGCACCCCTAAATTATCCCAAAAG
Organism: Prunus fruticosa; assembly: GCA_018703695.1. Lineage (NCBI taxonomy): Eukaryota > Viridiplantae > Streptophyta > Magnoliopsida > Rosales > Rosaceae > Prunus > Prunus fruticosa. The sequence continues at coordinate 9,678,244 of CM031922.1, forward strand.
ATGTAAGCCGAAGAGAAGAAAATGAAGCCTACTTGCAATGCATAAAATCAAACCATAATAACAAAATCCATGACGAATATTTTGAATTCCCTCACTTTTATGAAGTTATTTATGCCTCAATGCAGGTTCAGTACTGCTCAGAAGTTAGACAAACTCGGCATGCGAGGAAGTGATACGTACGTCCAGAATGCTTTAAGTGAAGTTGTCTAGTTTGGGAGTACATTCCCTTCTTCGCTCTCTCTTTTTCTACTAATAGTGGCAATGGTCTGAGCAGATGTGAACTTGTCTTTGAGAATTGCTTTGTTCCAGAAGAAAATGTTCTTGGGCAGGAAGGAAAAGGTGTAGTGATACTTATATTTACAACTTTCATTATTGGAAGGAGATCATTTGGATACGTTGCATGTTATATTACTTAGCAAGCAATGATATGTTACATAGTTTGAACCTGATTGCTCATCTATCTTATGGCTTTAATTTGAACCTTCTGAGCTGCTCTTTACTATTACGGTTGTCAGAACTCACTGTTAGAGCAGAACGAAGTTGCTTTTGGGCTTATTCTTCCGTCACAGTAACTGCTCAGCCATACTCGTTTTGGTAACCTATGATGAACTTAGCTATGCCAAGAGTTTTCTGTTATAGCACTGACCTCCTATAGTATCACCTAAAGCAGTTAGAAGGACTTTCTTATCCTAATTTGAGTGATAAGTTGATAATGCTTTGAATCTTGAAACTAATTGCTTCCCGGGGAAATTCCTGTTGAGGGAATGTAGATACCATTGATATTGGAATAACAAGTGGAATCTTTAGGAGTTTTTTTGGGGGTTCATTTATCCTATGTACTTAGTGTGGGTAGCATAAGCGTCTTATGCAGTCATGATTCTGGTTCAACCTACATTGTTATTGCCCTTTCTTTCAGGTGTCTATGTCATGATGTCCGGATTGGATTTTGGAGAGGCTTGTTTTAGCAGCTGGACCCCTGGGCATTATGCAGGCATGTATGGATGTTGTCCTTCCTTATGTTCGACAGAGAGAGCAGTTTGGCCGTCCAATTGGAGAGTTTCAGCTTATACAGGTTTATTGTTGTATTTACACAACTTAAGTTGATGTTTCTAGCTCCTGTTTGTACTTAAATTGTAGCCTTTATGCTGTTAACGAACTTGCAATTACAGGGGAAAATTGCTGACATGTATACTTCTTTGCAATCATCAAGGTAAAAAGATTTTTATTCCTTTATCACCGCTTTTCTTTGTTTATTTCTTGTAATATTCACCTGGTAGCAGACTTAACCATTTCTCTCTTTTTGTCCCCCCTTCATTTTCAGGTCCTATGTGTATTCTGTTGCAAGGGAGTGCGACAATGGAAAAGTTGACTCAAAGGTACTGTTGGGGTTTCTGAATTTTTTTCCTTCACTTAAGTTATAATTTTATCAGTTTTAGCATTTGGCAAAAAAAGATTTGGCTTAGGCAAATAATAACCCTTCTTGATACAAATTTTCAGGATTGTGCTGGAGTTATACTCTGTACGGCTGAAAGAGCCACAGAGGTAGCTTTGCAGGTAAAAGATCCTGGATAAATTCCATTCTATCTCTTATTTTTGCAAATGAGTAATTTTTAAACATAAACCCCAGTCAGGCCAACCAATTTGATCTTAGTTGAATATACAAATCATATTCTACATATTGCTTGAATGGCTTGGCATAGTATAGTTCATTATTTCCATTCACATGGTTAAGTCTATTTTGAATGTCGCAGGCTATACAATGCTTAGGCGGTAATGGTTATGTAAATGAGTACTCAACTGGTCGTTTCCTTCGAGATGCCAAACTATATGAGATTGGAGCAGGGACTAGTGAGATCAGAAGGATGATAATTGGTCGTGCGCTATTTAAGGAGCAGTGAGAGACTTATGTCCAGTTGCTGAACTGCGATAATCCGCAGTACTCGAGCACTATCCAGGATACACCTGATGTTGCAGTCAATCATTTAAGTTTACTTCACACACATATTTCGGAATACAGAATCAAGAAAGGATTGAACCCAAATGTACACTGGTTTATCCATGATAGCAGAAAAAATGGCTGACTGATCTTACTTGGTTGGTCATCTTTAAGTAGATTGATCTTCCTGGCATTAGACGAGAATCAAAGTTTTCTTCTGGTGATTAAGAAACTAAATTCAGAAATTGAACTTCTTTTTTTCACTCTGGCTGAAAAATCATACTCAATTGTATGTACTCTAAAGTCTAAACCATGGTCGGAAATAAAAGAGAAGCCTTGTTTGGTGGTTGTCAGGAGTGCTTTTTGGCTGAGTAATGAATAAGGGTTGTACAGTGACTTTGCTTTGAACACACTGCTGAAGGTCGGAGAAATAAACCAAAAGATCTAGGGTTTGAAATCCTACTGTATGATTGAGGTTTGACTAGTAAGATCTGGACTTTGCATCTCTGTTTTTTGTTTGGCTAACTTGAAATATAATGAGATTTTAAACATGGAATTTGACGTTTATTATTTTAGAGGGTATCAATTTATAATGAGAGGTGGTGGTTAGTATGTGTAAATGGCGATGTTACCCTCATGTCATGTGATGCTGGTGGCAAGATGGTTGGTCGGGGTGTGGTGGCGGCGATGGTCATATGTTGGTAGTATAGGTGCTGGTAGTAGATGGTCATTGTAATGTGGTAGTAATAGAGGTGGTGGGTCTGGTGGCAGCGGTGATGGTGGCATCGTCCAGGGAAATCTGGTGGTAGTAGAGGTGGTGGCGATGGCAGCTTACATGTTTGTTTTCTGTTCCAAGGTTCTTTTCATAAGAAAATTTTAAGTTTTTTTGTTTATGAATCCAAACAAGGGAATTGATGTGTGTGAATGTAGATATTCTGACTTCTACCTTAATTCCAAGTTTATATCCCTCGTTTGTCCACACACAGTAAAGCTTGTGGCAAGTCAGGAACAAATTTAAAAAGATCTCCTTCACCCCACAGGAACAAATTGATATTGGGGTCAGCATCCTAAACACCAAACTTTGTTCCTCCCACTTTAGTACCAAACGCCAAATAAACTTTAAAACTTCTTTCATCTTCTCCACTAGGGCGGAGACGTAAGAGAACATATCCAACAATTTACACTCAACAAGTCACAGTACTACATATTTAATGTCAATGGGAAAGAGTTCAATCTCTAGAAGGCCAAACATGTTTCATTTTCGAGTTGTGTTTGGCCTAGGAAATCCGGAAAATACATAACTAGGTTCTGGTGTGCATTATTTGCATAAGCAGATAAAGTTACAACAACCTAATGACAACCCTGGATTTTATTCTTTTTAGACCCTGATTACTGTTGGGGAAGAATCTGGCTGGCTCACTGATGAGGACTTTGACATTTCCAGCATGACTGGGGCTTGTTCCAAACAACTTTGAGTATCGTCACTGATCATTCCGATGGTCATCTTCTCCACTTCTTCCTGGGTGTATATATGAATTTTGGAGACCACATTGCAAAACTCACTGCATCAAGAACCCATCATTTTCAAAAGGTCATATGAAAAAATGATCATATGGATTGTTCAGAAAACTCCAAAACAACATATTCTTCTGCAGTTAACCAAGCTAAGCAGTTAACCAAGCTAAGATGAAATGGAGTTTTATAATTCAGGCTAAAAAGAAGAAGAGAAAAACACACGGAGGCACACACACATCGCATCTCTCTCTAGAAAGGGGAAAAATGAAAAGAACAAATTAATTCTTTAAGTACACATCTTCTTGTTGCCTTGCTTGGTATCCTAAAAACCCAATTGTTAACCGAAATTAGGATGCTATTGCTTCCTATGACATAAAAGACTATGCATGAGTATATCGTTCAAAAGAACTAGGCAAACATAAAAGTTTAATTCAGAGAGAGAGAGAGAGAGACACTTACTGCCATGGGTCATCCCCAACAACCATGACATCATTCTCACTGTCAGTGTACAAGATCCGCCATCCCTTATCAGAATCTCGTAGAAGGCCTTCCATGCTAAATAGCCGTTCTAGTTCACTCAGCAGGTCACCATAGCCATTCAGTTTCGAGAGATCAATGGCTCTTCCCACTAAGCTACCTTGCTTGTGAACCTTCACTCAATATATGTAACATCAGTTGGGAAAGATGTCCAAGACATGGCAAGTTACAATCCAACTTGAGGGCTACTGTAGCTTACCTTTGTACAACTCCTCTTACTGGAACTCTGAGAGTTTGGAGTGGGATTTTCCCCAGTCAAGGAAAACCCAAAAAGTTTACATCCGGTAACAGTTCCATTAAAGTCTTCATCATTGGGATTTCTTGGATTTGGCACTAAAGTGGGAGAAGCAGAGCTACTCTCCTGCGGCTTGTGCTCACTAGGTTTATTTGGCCTTCCAACTTCATTTCTTGTAACTCCAATTTGCATAGAATACGGGTTGATTTTCATATTCTCCCTGGGTAAGTTAGTAGCATTAGAGCATATCACAGGATCTTGGCCAGCTCTGCGAATGTCGCCATAAGGAAAATATATATTTGGAAGGGATTCAGAGCCTAGAGAGAAAAAATTTGGTTTGGGCGCTTGATAAATGTTGAAAGATGTGCAACCAAGGTTGGATTCCCAATCACCTAGGGTGAAATTTGCTTTTCCTGTCAAAGATCTCAATGGGCATATTTCTTGACCTTGCAAGACTTTTGGAAACCTATCAGATTCCACAAATCCTGTGTAGGTGGAATGGCGAGCCCTCATAAGCTCGCCAATAGTAGCCTTCTGTGTTGCATTTGATGCAAGACTTGGATGTGCCGGAGCTTGCATCTCAAAATCTTGCGGGCGGTTTACAGTATCACATCCATACAGGGGTGATATGAAACCTATATTTTCTTGACCTTGCAAGACCTTAGAGGATTTAACTGATTCCTCAAAGTCCATAAACCCAACCCCTCCAGCTGCAAGAAAATTGACACATTGAGGATAGAAGTTGAAAAATAGAAAAATTCTTGCTCTGGTTGGGAAGTATTGTACCAGTTATGGAGTTGTTGGGCGGGGTTGCCTGCAGACTTGTCCGCAGTTTCTTCATCAATCTTGGAGAAGACTGAATGCTCAAAGGTGGAAGAGAAACGGAAGGATCAATCTCCCATGGGGAGACTCGTTCTTGATGATCATTTCCTATATCTTCATCCCATCTGACCTGGTATATGTAAAATAAAGGGATAAGTATAAGAATTGCTGCAACACTGCTATAATAGAATCATAGCTCTTGAAGTTGTCCTCTCTTTACACAAAAGGAAGTGCATAGTGGTGCACAGTTAGACACAATTAAATAAGAAAGCAGCAGTGTCAATTGATGGGATCCATTTGCAACCATAATCTTCCCATTTGTTATTCTAAGGATTAACATTTGTGCCATGGACAAGTACTTCTTCAAATGAAAGAGAATATCAATCCAATAAAAGTACCAAGGGGAGAAAAGGTGTTTTCTCAGTGAGGTTCATCAGATAGTTGGCCCCACACAGTATAGTGTAAAATTTCATTCTTCTCTCTCTCTCTCTCTCTCTCAAAAAGAATTGGGAAGTTGGGGTGCAGTTCATTATTGTTTTAAAAAAAGGAGAATAAAATACAAAGCATACCATCAAGCATCTCCATTTGGAGTTGGGCCATCCATAGGGATCCAAGTCGCTGATGCCAGTCACTACACCACTACACCTACAAGTTGTATGAATAGAAGATTTAACAAGGAAAATATGCTGGCTATGCCATTTAATCTACTTATAAATACCTTCTTTCCGGTGAATCATCCCTATCAAATCTCATTTTGAATCTTGTCCCAGTGGTCACTGGATTAGCAATGCTTCTGACATACTTTGGGTAGGGGATGACAAACTCTGCATGGCTTGCCCTGCATTACCGCAATTTAAACAAGTTCAGAGGTTCTGTTCAATGCATAAGCCCAACCTAGCATGTTTACAAATCTCCAAGGAATCAAGTGACAAAAAAGATGCTATTATACACATGAATAGTCCCAGCTTAGTTAAAAAGCCTGATATCATGTGAAGATTGTAGCAGCCACAATTTTGTTTTTACGTTTTGAAATCCTAGTAAATCGTCATTTCATTGCATTAGAGTGATCCCATTGCATGTGCGACATTTCCCCACTGCTTTTCATAATGCATGCAGTCCATCACTTGTAGTTCCAATTAGTAATGAATTGATAGTGAACTATGTTAGGCAGTAACCTTAGGAGCTCCTTATGAATTGCTTTAACCCTCCTGGCCCCTTCTATAGGCAATGATAAATAATAGCCTCCTAAATACATAAAATATATTCATAAACGTAACAGAGGAATTTAAAAATATTTCTCCAGTAGATATCTCCAATTCAAACACGATGAATAAGAGAATAACTACAATGCTAGGCATGGAAATCATTTTAAAGAAAAAAGGTGCATAGGTTAAAGAGAAGAAGACTTGAAGAATGTCAAGTGAACTGCACCATTGGGTGCTTCCATGTTAAAAACAATTGGCAAAAGAAATATCAAATTTTTTATATGTGAGAAACAAACTATTAAAGGAAAATTAAATAACTATCTGAGAGAGACATCACTGTCATTAAGCATACAATGGAACGATAGGAACCATAACTAAGCCTCGTATAAACTATAAAGAGAGAATCATCCTTAAACGAACGATATGCACAAAACATAGGAAAAACAACTTGGTAGATTCTGAAGTTAATAGATTACTAGGTTTTTTGGTAGGTTTCCAAGCAACTCTGCTGTCTATTGGCAGAGGAAACAAAAAATAGTGCTAACCATTTTATTGATGCTCGTGTCTCCCCATTTATATAGACTGTTAGATGTCTAGTAAAAATCAAAGCCAGAAACATTGTACATGAACCATCAATGATAAGCAGGATGCCCTAGGACATTCACAGAAGTAAAGTTTTATGAGTTGTGGCCATTTCCTATTTCTTTAGTGTACTTCCTGATAAAGGAACCTCCGCCTGATAGTTTATAATGTTACAATACTTCAGTCCCCTAGGACGTTCAGGGAAGTAAAGTTTTGTTTTCTATCTTTTGTGTGGCAGCATACTTCAATTATCTTTGGCACACAAGATCAAGAAAAACATATTTGAAGAGTACAGGAAAATATGCATTTTCGGATATTAAGTACTAGGTTTGACTTATTGGGAGGATACACAATAAATTAGTGATCTAATGAAAAAGGCTACATATAAAGATACACAATATACCATGGGGGTACTGATAGAATCATATTTCCATTGATTTCATCAACCAGTGCCACCAAAGAGTTGATACTATTATCGCCAAAAAGTAAAGTGGAATAATAAAATAAAAAACACAATACATGATAAAATTTCCAAATAGTAGTAGTACCTAGGGCTGTAGAATACATGAAACATGCTCTTAGTGGATATTGCATTAGCCACAAGAGAAAGAACACTGGGATAAGAATTCTGGTTGCCCACAATTGAATCAGGAAGACCATTTCTAGGTCGAACAGCTCTTCTAATTCCCAACCTTAGCTCTCCATTTTCACCCCTACAAAGAACATTATAAATGATTCATGCTATCAAGATTACCAGACAATGAACACAATCAAGCAAATTTTTAACGCCACAGAGACGTCAAAATAATCTTGTTCCTAGGACATAATATTCTTATTCATGATAATATACATAACACAAGTCAATATCCTACCATGTGTGAAAACCTCATTTTTGCCTTTGGGGCATTAAGTATTTGAATTTACGTATATACTCAACCAATATACGGAGAATCAACACTTTACCATCCTTAGTAATATTAAATAACTCCTTGACAATGAAATCTCCCAAATCAATCAAGCATTAATGTCACTTATATAAATGACATATTTTAGCTACTTCCCACCGTTTTAAAGATCAAAAACAGCCTCCAAATTGGAAAAAAACAAATTTGAATGATAACTAAGCCTTGGCCAATTGTCACTAAAATAGGAAATTAATCGCAGTTACCTCAAAAAAAGCACAGCATCCCCCGAGACAAGATTCTTTTGGCTTATAAAAATACTCCATCCTGTAGTGAGCAGGTGTCGCCTTGGCTGACCTGATGAGTAATACAAACTGAATTGTATCAAAATTAATCATCAATCAAACTACACAGAGTTATAAATAATTTACCTCTATAAATATGTCGAAACCTCCACTCCACCCCATGCAAGTCCTTTGCAACAAGCTCTTGAGAGGGCCTCTGCTGCTTATAGTCCTACAGAAAATAAAAAATATGTTTAAAGTTACACAGAAATATCTTCTTTGAACACCAGAGAAATATAAATGCATTGATTCGTACCAAAGGAGGAAAACAGTCCTCAGCAGCTCTGCGAGGAACAGAGAACCCTCCATGGGTACTGGTGTCGGAAGCTGTAAGTGTTTTGCAGAACATGTGAGGGGTTGATTTTGTAGGTGATCCTCCATCCCCCTCATCCACTCCTAACTCTTCAAGCTCTTTGCCGTCTAAATTTGTTCCTACCAACTGTAGAATACCCAGAATTGGCACTCATTATAACCATTACAGAAAAATAGAACTGAGGAGCCTTAAAGAAAAGATCCATTCTAACAGAAACTTTAAATCTTCAATGATAAAGACTTAAGAAGTCACATAGAACACTGTCACTCCGAGTTTCCAACAGGAAACATGTAATTTCTAGTACATGGTCAGTTTTTAGTTACTTAACCAAGATGAAGTACCTTCAATGTCAATCAAGAATCATACCTCTGGCTGAGGAAGCAAAGTGACATGTGTATAGACCTCATCATTTTCCTTGTTAGCCTGTCTCAAGAATTCAATAGACAATAAATTCATAACCAAACTAAAAAGGCAGACATATTTGGAAGAAGAAAAAAATTACAATGTTGGAAATTCTATAAGGAAGTACGCATAAAGAATTGACATTGGTACTTACAAGTAGCTGGACATTCACAACCTTGCAGAAGATCTGTGGCTGGAGATCAAAGGTGGGCATCTCCATGGTAGAGAAAGGAGAGGATGAGGCAACTTGTTCCAAGTGACCTTGTGGGAAGTAGACAACCACATTCCCTTTCTTGGGCAGTGAGATGAGTGGACCAGCACAAGCATGCCAAAGCTCCAAATAAATTGAAGAAGCCACAGGAGCTGAAGATGAATTTGAAGAAGATGAAGAAGTTGAAGAGGACAAACAATAAACACAACCACCACCCACCTTGTCACAATCCCCATTACAATAAGCACTCTTCTCCACCTCAGTCACTGCATGGTTCAGATCAATTTCCATGAACACCCAGTAATATTTATGTTCCCCAGAGTTGCTCAACAGAAAGCACAACCCAGTAAACAATCCAACAGCAGAAGTAGCAAGAAATTGAAAACAACAAAAGATGGGGATTAGAGTAAAATGAGTAATCAAACGGGAAAAGTAAAGGGTACCCACAAAGCAAAAACAGAAAATTGGAAATGAGGTGGTCAAATCATGTCAAGAAATTCTCATACTTCGAGGGGTACCCAGAAAGCTAAAACAGGAGAGGAATGTGTGGTATGAGCAGATGAAGAGAAAAGAAGAAGAAATTCATATTTGGTTTGCAGGAAAACCCAGTAGTCAGTGAACTGAGGCAGAGAAGGCTGAAAGATGAGAAGGGAAAAAAAGAGAGAAGAGGGCATCAAATGATAACAAGAAATTCAAAGTATGATTCCATTTCCTCCCCCATTTGCAGGTACTGAGAAGAGGGAGCAGAAGAAGCAGCAGACGTAGACAAGTGCATAGGAACACAGAAACAAAAGGCGGAAAAGGCCAATGTGGTGATGGGCTTTTCGACTTCGACTGTTTAACAGAGAGAGAGAGAGAGGGGGACTGTGTTGGGTGGGGGGGACAGGCTAAGACAGTACATTACCAACACTCTCCACCCTCTCTCTCTCCTCTCTGCTTTTGCTCTGCCTCTTGGCTTTATCTTTTTTCCTTTTAATTAGTAATTTTCCTTCACTGTAGGACGTAGGTCCTCCACCGAGACAAAAGGAAGGTTTAGCAAGAAAAAAAGAACTGAAAAGACAAAAAGGGGTTTCCATTCCTTTTTTTTTTCTTCCTCCTCTTTATGTAAACGTGAAAGAAATTAATAAAAATTAGAGATGAGAGGTACCTTGTGAGCCAAATTGTTGTGTTGTTGGTAGAATTTCTAGATTTGCAATTTTGTGTTCGGAAAGAGGAGCTTCAATTTAATCAAGCGTCCGTGCTTGAAGATCAATGTACATCTGCTTAAGTTTCTTAATTAATACATTCTTTTCTTAAGGAAAACAAAACAAAGATGAAACTAATCACATTTATGAATGGAGAAAATAATATATATCACTCACAAAAATATGCTCCCAATTAAATTAATTTCAAGTTTAAGAACAAAATAGAGATGAGCTCAAAATTAAAATTTTAAGTCAGGTCCCATATAGATTTTTTAAAAATATTTAAACTAAATAAAATAGCCCTAAATATATAAATAATTGGACCTAATAGAGCTAAACATGTCACATGCAAAGTGCTTAACAACCGACCCACAATGTCTATTTTCATAAATGTACATTCTTAACATGCGCCGCTTCAAATCATCTTTCTGTTAACCTATTTGTTTTACCAACTTAACTAATTGGGGAGTGTTTTAAGTTTAAATAAATTACATGCTCTTAATTTTTATTTTTTTTTATTTGCCAATGTTCTTAAATAAATTACATGGTCTTAAATGTCAAAATTAAAACAAGATGAAACAAAAAATGGAAGGTGGGAAAGCTACTTATTTTCTTCTTTTGATGAATTCTTTTTTTTCTTTTCAAAGGTTGTGTATTTAGATATAAGAGTGAGGGTGCAAATGGTCCAAAAAATGCCCAAATTAAGTGGTTTTCAGTGTTTTTTTTTCCCAATTTCTTTTTTCAGTTTTATGTTGCATGTATAACTCACTAATTCAGTTTATGGTTGAGATACCATATCAGAAAGAGGCCATTAATAAAACAAAAAAGAAGTTGTTTGTTGAGAGAGAGAGAGAGAGAGAGAGGGGCCCTTGTGACTTTTGGCAGCAAATATGGTGGGATTGTTGTTGTTGTTATTGTTAGTTGTTAGGACTCACTGACTCATCACACCCCCCCTCCCTGCTCAGTCCACACACCCTTTTTTCCATCTCAAGTCTTATCAACCCTTTCTCTCTTGTTTTTCTCACAACACCCAAACCCTTATCTCACTCTGCTTCTAGCGCGTGTGCTACACGATTATGGATTATTCAGTCTGACGCATGGTCTCTTGAGAGAAGAGCGCGTGTGGGAGATTTCAATGTCTTTTGGCCTGCGCCTTTGGCGCTGCTTCGTTGCCCCCACATATACATTCTTTCTCTCACACGCCTCGATTTTTTATATACCGAATTTGTCCTCTGGGGTTTTTGTATTTACCGAGTGCTCCTCCGTTAAACTTCTGAGAAACTGACATGTGCAGCGCACGGGCATTTACAAAGCTGTCCCCCTCCTCTTCTCACTGACATCACGCGCCCTGTTCATTTATCACGAAGCTCTATTGTATTGTCAATGGACTCCTCCCGCATATGATTATGAAAGTTCAGACCAGCAATTTAACTAGTCAACCAAATTAATCGGTTCAGTTGGTAGGATAATGTGTACGTTGTCTCTGTCTCGTATTCGAGTTTTATCTCATATTCGTAGAATATCATCTTGTAAAGAAAATCAAATTAATAATAATAAAACTTTTATTGTTCTCATTGAAAGAGACATCATCAATTTGAATATATTATCTCAAAAACGACTATAATTTTTATTTTAATTTGTGTCACTTATAATTTAGTTATTTCTACTTACAACTATTATTTTCCTATAAAATTACTTAAAATCAATGAAGTAAAAAATAAACAAATAAAATTGAAATTATATATCATTCATACTGTCCACTTGTATTTTTACCTTAATCTGATAAAATGTAAGTAAATGACCAATTAACCTTTGATTTTGTTGTGGTACATAGTTGTTTTGTCTCCGCTTAGTTGGATAATATTTCAGGTTTGAATCACATATTTTGTGGTGAGTTTGATATATAAGTGTGGTTAGTCCATACGGAATTTTGTTGAGGATGAATTATCTTGATGTAAATGTCCTATTATTTCTATAATAAAAAAATGCACCAATAAGCTTTTTGAAGAACCCAAAAAAATAAAATGTAGGATTCAATCAACCCAAAACCTAGATAATGGGTTGCCACCATGCTTTACCAAATTAAATTTGACATGTCTTCAATCAATTCCAAAAGTGGACGGAGAATTTTGTACATGAGTGGCGAAAGTAGCAATGCAACTTGGCCAACAAATACAGTGCTGTGACAAAATAGTCTGGACAAAAAAATTGCAGCCACGGCTTCTTTTCCTTTTTGAGAATAGAATTATTACCAAAACAATGGAAACCATAGCATGCATGCATGCATGCATTTAAGGCATCTCAAAATATATGGAGATTCGTATCATCTGAATAAGCCTCCATTCCCATTAACATTGATATATGATAACATGCAAGGTAGAATCATGAATTTTTTCATGGCTAAAGTGATTAGCTTAAAATCTAATTATCAATTTTTTTTTTTTTTTAAACAACGAAGAAAATCCTCGACGGATTGTATTTTCGTACATGTCGAGTTTTAATATGAAAAATATGAAAGAGGAAAAATTACAAAACCATATACAAGAATGATCAAACTGATGTATCCTTAAATGCCTCGGTGAAGCTTACCATTTTTTTATTTTTTTTAGGTCAGGAGACGCTCTCTCTCATGGGTTCACGTGTGAAGAAAAGGATAAAAGACAATTTTGAAACGGACATCACAGAGACTGTTTGTCTCTCCGTTTGGGCTGGGAATGTGTAGATACCAGACTTGTTATGGAGAGGCTAGAATGAGGAGGTTGAGTGAGGAGGTTGAGTGAGGAGGTGAAATCTCACCATCAACAACTAAAAATAAAGTACATGGGGGGGTGCATTGGGGGGTCCACAACCCTTTTGATGGTGAGATGGGCCTCCTCACATAGCCTCCTCACTATAAACCCTCATTATAGAAGCTCCGGACTTGTTCGGCTTGGTCCGAAATCAGGATATACCAAAAGAACCTTAAACGGAAAATATTACCAAGAAAATAAATTCACAGCCCGATCTTTACCTTTTGTAACTTTGATGCAGATACATATATGTCAATTTCAGATTGTATATTTTTGCACTATATCTGGAACCCTGAGGTGGATCTAAATACAATTATAAACCGCTTAATTTATCAGGAGTTTGCATGACCTAGGTTTCTACGGTGATTATGATAATATATAAAAATGTACAACTATTGTGGAAAGAAACTATCATTTCCACTGGTGGAGTATACGATTGCCCCATCCTCCATTATTGCCACACAAGAATTGCCCGATGTCTAATATGTTTGTGCTAGGCTGGGCATCTGGGACCGAAAACCGGCCAAACCGATCGAACAACCAGTCAAATTTGACTTTACATAAGTTAATTAGAAGAATATTTGGGTGTATTTGATACACCGCATGACATGCTATTGTGATATATCGAATTTACCCAAATTAACACTATTTGAGCCGTGTTAGGATTAAGATACTAACAACAAATGCACATGTATACTTCAGGTGAATACTTTAGGGTTAATATACTAACTCCAAACTTCATTACTTTAAAACATGTATAAAATTTAAAAAAATTAATTTTTTTTTTTTTTAAAAAGCATGTAGCTAGGAATAGGATGATTAATTGATAGAATGATAAAATATATAGATGGTGAGGTGAGTGTGTTAAATGTGTAAAGAGGAAAAAAGAAGAAAAGAAAAGCTGGTCATCACAAGTGTCATCCTCTAGGGTTTTGTGTAAATTCGATATACTCATTCTAATTAACACTATTTGTGCCTTTTCTTTCCTTTTCTTTTTCTTTTCTTTCTCTAAGTATGGTCATCACATCAGTACTGTTACTGTTTGTTTCTCGACTTTAATCAATTTGTGTTTGTCTGTTGATGTCGTTGGTCTTTTCTTTTAACTTTAATTAGCTTTTTGGCTTCTCATGATCATCATCTTTCTTTCTTTGTTTCCCGCATTCATCGTACCCTTTTTTCATATGTCCATGTCTGCTCTCTCTCTCTCTCTCTCTCTCTCTCTGTTATAATGACACAGGTGTGACCCTACTAGCAGCTAGTAGCTAGCAAGGGCCAGCCAAAGATGAGGGCTGGTTGACATGCCCACCAAAATTGGTGGGGTTTTCCGCTTCCGGAAATATTCGAATTACCTTCTCATTCCTTCACTGTATTAAGTACTTAAAGTAAAACTAAAAATCTGTTTTTAGAATACTATTAGCTTTTGATCCAAAAAGCGAAAAGAAAACTATTATCTGGGTTAGCATTCCTTCAATGTTATGTTAACTTAACGCATCGTGTTGCGTATTGTACTCTTCAAACACGTTTTAACATGTTATAGTAGTATATTATCTTTATGAAATATGCTTTTTGCTTTAATGTGTTACACTTTTATTATGCGTTTGAAGTAAGTATTTATATTGGGTGAAAGAGAGAGAGAGTGAGAGAGAGAGAGAGGGAAAAGGCAAAATATGTATATTGGGTGTTGGAGATCTTATATATTTTAAAGGGCTCTAGCTAGAGATCTGTTGGTTAATTACTTGTTTGTTTCTCCATCCAAAAGACAAAAGGGTTTAGGGAGGCAAATGGTATCCCCATGCCATGATTACAAGCTTGCATTTTGGGCATTACAACAAGAGTCACGGATAACAATCGAAAAAGAAAGAAAAGGTGACCACAGAGTCATCATACTTTATGGATAATACTAAATTTAATTAAAACACAATTATAGATAAGAAGATATTGTTGTTTGGAGCTAAGATTTGTTTTAGACTCTCTATTATCACTTAATGATGATTGATAAAAGAAAGATTAAACAAGAGCCAAGTAGGGCCTACACCCAATCTATATCACCTGATTCGAAAACCTACAAGTAGTAGCAGATGAAAATTGATATATAATTTGATGTGCAGCAACTCAAAAACTAAAATCAACATCATAATAACTTCTCTCCTTAATTTTTTTTATAATCGGCACGTACCCTCCTAAAACGGGTATAAACATTATTTTGCTATCTCTAACTAATAATGTTATAACACGTGTGATAACACTTTCAACGTAGCATAACACTAGTGTTATCCCCGTTGTTGCAACTAAATTTTTCTCTCTAAAAAGATCTCTCAGATTTCCAAGTCTCTTTCTTTTTTCTTCAAAAAAATTGAAATGCAATTGTCATGTATCAGTAACTAACAGGCAGGCAGCAAATTGTATAGAGTTTGATATTGAACAAAAAAAACAAAAAAAGTAAATTTCAGAGAGGACAGCCTGTTGGCAGCTAATCCCTTCTATAATTTTTAGAAGAAGAGTTTAATTAAGGTTGAATCAAGGGGCCAATTTGGTCTGGCTGGTCTGGTCTGCTGCATGCAACCAAAAGCCACATTTTGGTACGATGTTCCAGCATGTATAGGGTATGATAAAGAATTTGTTTCCATTCCCTTACATAGTACTTAACAAATTAACCCTAAATAAATATTATTTATGCTTGGATATGTATGTGTGTTTTGGAATTCATCGGACATGTAGGAACCAATGAGCCCTTTTTTATGCGACCATGATTTGAGAGATGTGTGGGCAGGAAAGGGAGACTGAGTCATGATTCATGAATATATGTAGATAGAACAAATCTAATTTAGAATTGAAGATTAACTGCTTTAAAGAAAATCCAAAAAGGACTTCATCACATGGCATGTTCTCGTTCGATTTCACACATCCTAAACTTATCGTTAAATTATGTTGTTAAATGTTTCGAAGAAGACTTCTAGCTCAAGTCGTTATAATATTTATTCCCATCTTTATAGCAAAAGTTTGATTATTTCAAAGTCGATCACCTTCGAGATTCCAATGTCTGAATTTAGAGTCACATTCAACTCCATGACTAGCAATGAAATAGAAGTATGACTGCAGAGTAATTACATTAATTTTAGAGTGGTGATTTTCCCTCTCCAATTTTGTTTACTTACACTCCATTTTATGACTGAAAAAGGAGTGTAAGAAGTGGTCAAAATGAGAGTGGATAAATCATTACCCTAATTTTAACTTTCGAAAATATTGGTTGATAAAATAAACACACAAAAAAGAGACAATTACTTAAAAGCCATCTCTTTCAATTTTCTTAAACTTTCTGACCACCAAAGCTTAAGGTAAGTTTGTCGCAGCAATGGGTGCCCCAACAAGAACAATCTGAGTCAAATAAGGCTGAAAACTAAGCTCCAACATGTTTTTAATAATTTCATCACAAGTGGGTCTCCAACTTTAACTATGTTTTGTCGCACCAAATTTGATTGATTGATTGATTGATTTTCACACCAAAATGGTTGGTGCTTTCGATCTGCCTATGGGCCTGTGGGCCTTTCCATTTATTGTCTGCAAATGGGCAAATGGGCAAATGGGCACTGCTCTTGTCTCATATCTTGTACTGCGTTGCATGTTGATTCTTCTAGCAGCCTTCTTTTTTGAGATTGATGCTTCTTGCCTTGGTCACTTTTTAAAAGTCATTCATTATGTAAAGATTTTTAATCTTATTTACTTACTATTTCTTTTTTAATATATAAATATCAAACACCTTTCTTAAACCGTATCAATTGATTGCCAACAATCCTAGCGTAAGATGACTTTGATTTGCAGTCAGATGATCTTAAATTCGAAGCTCACCTAGTTTTATGAGCTAAAATTCCTAAAATTAACTCTACGGCTTCTTCTTGGTTCGATTTGGTGGGAAGATGTCCAGCCCATCAACATGCTCAATTGCTCGTGTATTTTCTTTCATTGAACCAGGATAAAAATTACAATTCTTTTTTGCAATAAAGTTTTTCTGTTATAAAATAAAATAATTGGAGTATGGAATTACCACTGAAAATTGATAGTGGAATTAAATCTTTCCTTGTGGTGTTTGCACAGATTGAATTTCCTCTCAAATAGGAACTCAAATTTCTCTCTCTTTTTCTTTCTTCTCTCTCTCTGATGGTCTATCTTACAATTGATAGAATAAGCCTATTTATAGGCGTTTCTGAAATACTTCCGTGAGCGTCCAGTGCATTGCACAGTGCACTTCCGTCTCAATTTTCAAACCATCATTTTCATCCGTGAGTGAACAGTGGGTGAACAGTGGAATTTATGCCTTATTTTCAAACTCATAATTTGATTGTGGGCTCCACTTCCATTATTTATAACACTCCCCCTTGGAGACCACATATCCCTAAATTAGTTGCCTCATTAAAACCTTGCTTGGAAAAACCCAGTGGGAAAAAACCGAAGCGAAGGAAAAAGAGTACAACCTTACTTGGGACATTAGAGTAATGTGAAGTGCGCACATGTTGCCTCGTTAAAACCTTGCTAGGAAAAACCCAGTGGGAAAAACCCTAGTCGAAGGAAAAAGAGTACAACGCACTTATGTCCTGTGTTAGAGGACTCTTGAATGCTCCTCCTGATTTTGCATGCTCTAACTTGATTGCTTGCAGAGTTGTCGTAATCCGATGCCATGCACTAGCTTCTGGAATGTGCACTTGGGTAAAGATTTGGTGAAGAGATCTGCCAAGTTATCGCTTGAACGGATTTGTCTGACTTTGATTTCTTGATTCTTCTGAAGCTCATGCGTGTAGAAAAACTTTGGTGATATGTGCTTGGTCCGGTCACCCTTGATGTACCCTCCTGTGATTTGAGCAATACAAGCTGCATTATCCTCATTTAGAATGGTTGGAGTGTCCGTTGTTGAGGGCAAAACACAGGTGCTTCGAATGTAATGAATCATTGACCGTAACCAAACGCATTCACGACTAGCTTCATGGAGGGCAAGTATTTCTGAGTGATTGGAAGATGTGGCTACCAACGTTTGCTTTGTTGAGCGCCATGAGATTGCAGTTCCTCCACATGTAAACACATACCCATTTGTGAGCGTCCTTGATGTGGATCAGAGAGATATCCTGCATTAGCATATCCAACAATACTCGGGGCACTGGTCGACTCACTGGAATAGAATAAGCCCATGTCTGTCGTTCCACGAAGATATCGTAAAATATGTTTAACACCGGTCCAATGTCGGCTTGTTGGAGCAGAGGCTGTATATTGCTAACAAATTTACTGAAAATGCTATGTCAGGTCTGGTACATTGTGCTAAATACATTAAAGCACCTATTGCACTAAGATATGGCACTTCTGGACCAAGTACCATCTCATCATCCCCTTTCGGACGATATGGATCTTTCTTAGTGTCGAGGGACCGAACGACCATTGGAGTGCTAAATGGATGAGCTTTATCCATGCCAAACCGCTTTAATACTTTTTCAGTATAATTTGATTGATGCACCAAAATTCCATCAGCACTGTGCTCAATCTGTAGGCTAAGACAATATTTTGTCTTTCCAAGATCTTTCATCTCAAATTCGCGTTTGAGATAATCAGCAGTTTTTTGGAGCTCTTTAGGAGTTCCAATTAGATTCATATCATCAACATAGACTGCCACTATTGCAAATCCAGAACTCTTGATTTCTTAATAAACACACATGGGCAGACATGATCATTTGTGTATCCTTCCTTCAGGAAATACTTGCTTAGACGATTATACCACATTCGCCCAGATTGTTTCAACCCATATAATGATCTTCTCAATTTGATTGAGAACATAGCCCGTGGTTTATTACCTGGCTGCATCGGGCAGCTTAAGTCCTTCTGGAACTTTCATGTATATGTCGGTATCCAACTCTCCATACCAGATATGCGGTAATGACATCCATAAGTCTCATGTCAAGTTTTTCTGAAACCGCTAGGCTTATTAAGTAACGGAACGTAATTGCGTCCACTCCTGAAGAGTATGTTTCCACATAATCAATTCCAGGCCTTTGTGAAAAACCTTGCGCAACAAGTCGTGCTTTATACCTTGCAATCTCATTTTCCTCATTGCGCTTTCTTGTAAATACCCACTTGTAACCTACCGGGTTCACATTGAGTGGGGTTGGAACAATATGTCCAAAAACACTCCTTTTTTCCAAAGAGTCTAATTCTGCCTGGATTGCATCTTTCCACTTAGGCCAATCTTGTCTCTCTGTGCATTCATCAATGGAGCAAGGCTCAACATCATCAACTTTTATGATCTCAGTAGCCACTAAGAATGCAAATATATTATCGATGATTATCTCATTTCTGTTCCACACTTCATTAGTGGATGTATAGTTTATGGAGATTTCTTGGCTTTCGGGTACAGCTACCACTTCAGGAGCACATGTCTCATCAAAGACATTTTCCTTCTCAGGAAGTACCCGTCCCTCTTGAGGGGGATTTAAATCATGAATTATGGGCTCTCCATTTATTTCATTTGCATTCATTTTGGCCATCGCTTCCTCTTTCGAGGAACTGAGTCCTTTGAGCCTAGTGGTCTGCCACGCTTCAGCGTGCAACAGATGAGCCCGTTGCTGGCGCATTGCCTTCTTCATTATGAACATCAATCCTTGCAGGTGCATTTACAGCTGGGATATGTGATTTCATCACCTTCGATGCATCATTAAAAGCATCTGGCATCTGATGTGCAATGCTTTGGAGGTGAACGATCCTTCTCACTTCGTTGTCGCATTGAGCGGTACGAGGATCGAGATAAAACAAAGTGGGTACATCCCATGATAATTCACGTCGTTCTTCATGAACGAGTTTGCCTTGTTCTTTAGGAACAGGTTTTTCTCCCCTAATAGTGGGAAAATTGTCTCATCAAAATGACAATCCGCGAATCGTGCCCTAAAGATATCACCAGTCAGGGGCTCCAAATCTAATGATAGATGGTGAATCAAAGCCAACATAAATTCCCAATCTGCGTTGAGGGCCCATCTTAGTACGTTGCGGTGGTGCAATAGGCACATAGACCGCACAACCAAAAACTCTTAAATGTGAAACATTTGGTTGATTGCCCAACACAAGCTGAATTTGAGAATATTGATTGTTGGCGACGGGCCTCAATCGTACCAGAGATGCTGCATGTAAAATGGCATATCCCCAAGCAGAAACTGGCAACTTTGTTCTCATTAGCAATGTGCGTGCTATCAATTGAAGACGCTTAATCAAAGCTTCTGCCAAGCCATTTTGAGTATGAACATGGGGAACAGGATGTTCAATGTCAATGCCTAACGACATGCAGTAATCATCAAAAGTCTAGATGTAAATTCACCAGCATTATTCAGTCTGATTGACTTAATGGGATAATCTGGGAATTGGGCTCGTAATTTAATTATCCGAGCCAAGAGCCTAGCAAATGCCATATTCCGAGTGGACAAAAGGCAAACATGTGACCATCGGGTAGATGCATCCACCAAGACCATAAAGTATCGAAATGGTCCACAGGGAGGATGAATAGGCCCACAAATGTCCCCTTGAATTCTCTGTAAAAATGATGGGGATTCAACATCAACCTTTTGTTGTGATGGTCTGATTACCAACTTCCCTTGTGAACAAGCTTGACAAAAGCTGTCATTTGAAACCATAATATGTTTTGTCAATAAGGGATGTCCTTCAGAGTTGGTAATGATCCTACGCATCATGGTGGATCCAGGATGACCCAACCGGTCATGCCAAAGCTTGAAAGTATTTGAGTCAATGGACTTTTGGTCCATGATACTATGTGCCTCAATTGTCTGTATGGTTGTATAGTACAACCCTGATGAGAGCGCACCAAGCTTTTCCAATATACGTTTCTGGGTATCATTGGAAATAATACAAAGATATTCCATGTTTTTCTCATTCTTTGTTTCAACATGGTAACCATTCAAACGAATATCTTTGAAACTCAACAGATTTCTTCTGGAGTTAGATGAATACAAGGCATCTTGAATTGACAGTATTGTCCCATTTGGTAACATAACTTGGGCTATGCCTGAGCCTTCAATCAGGTCTGTAGGTCCTGATATGGTTGTTACCTTTACTTTTGTAAGCATCAATTTTGAGAAATACTTTCGATCTCGAAGGATTGTATGAGTAGTTGCACTGTCGGCAAGACAAATATCTTTGCTAGAGCTCTTGTTTTGGGGGCATCCATAATTTACATCCATGCCTTCAAATAAAATAAGTTGAATCAACAATCATTCAAAATATTACCATTTTTATTGAATGCAGAAAGGAAAATAAACAGTGCTTCAGATAATACAAATGGTACATGAAGGAATTTAATCCAGTTTCGGACCCATAAATTTCATTCCCCATTTCAGTAACAAAATCGGAAACATCTAGATGCGTCTTGTCTAAACGACGCGATATTTCCGAATGAGCCGTCTATGGCTGGCGGATCTGGTGCAACATAATTTGTCTCCACTTTTCTGTTTTTAAGTGAAGTTTGATAAAGATCCGCCAAGTGCCTCGGCGTACGACATGTACGCATCCAATGTCCCTTTGCACCACATCTGTAACAAGCTCTTTCATTATTTCTAGGCACATAGCTTGCTTGTGTTTTCCCCTTATTTCTGGGTGCATTTTTGCCATTCATGGGTGGATTGTTTCTTGGCCCCAAGCTGTATGAGTGAGCACCACGATCTTTTCTACTCCCTTGCCATCGGCCACGTTTGCCCCCTCGCCAACGTTTGTGGATACTACCACGAGATGAGGTGGCATTCACTTCCCGAGATGCAACATTTATTTCAGGAAGTGGTGCTGAGCCTGTCTTGGGCGAGATTGGTGATTTTTCAACAAAAGCTCGTTGTTCTGCTCAGCTAGCAAGAGGCAAGATACAAGTTCTGAGTACTTTGTGAAACCACTATGCCTATATTGCTGTTGCAGGAAGCACATTTGAGGCATGAAATGTACTCAGAGTTTTTTCAGCATATCTTCCTCAGATATATTTTCACCACATAATTTCATAAGGGAGGTGATCCTGTGCATAGCTGAATTGTATTTGGACACTCGTCTTGAAGTCTTGAAATCTCAAGTGTGTCCATTCATATCTATCTTTTGGGAGAGTCACCGTCTTCTGATGATTATATCTCTCACACAAGGCTTTCCACAGGACCAATGGTTCATCAATCACCACATATTCGCTCTTCAGCGCTTCATGAATGTGGTGGCGGAGGAAAATCATGGCCTTCGCATTTTCCTGAGGTGATGCATCACTTCCATCTTCAATTGCTTTGCCAAGGCCATTAGCACGCAGATGGATCTTGGCATCCAGAACCCATGATAGGTAATTGTCCCCAGAAAGCTCTAGGGCAGCGAATTCCAATTTAGCCAGATTTGCCATCTTCAAAAGAAGAATGAGATGCATTAGAATTCGCAATTTTACTCAAAATTTCAGATTCGGGATCTGGGACATTAAGCCATTTATTAATAGGAACTTCAGGCCCTATAATTGTTTGAGTAACTTCAGGCCCTCATTTTAGTTGGTTATAAAAATAAAGTGCTATAAATTTACTGGTATGGACGATAAACCCGCACCATACTTTAAATGAAAGTAAATGTGCGATAAAGTAAATTGCTTGTTATATGGACGTTAATCTCGCACCATACTTTAAATAAAAGTAAATGTGCGGTAAAGTAAATTGCTTGCTGTATGGACGTTAATCCCGCACCATACTTTAAATAAAAGTAAATGTGCGGTAAAGTAAACGTGCTGGTATGGGCACTAATCCTGCTCCATACTTTTAATAAAAGAAATAAAAGGCAGTTGTGTGGACGATAAACCCGCTCCACACTTTAAATAAATACTGCCGTATGGGTAATAAACCTACACCATACAATAAATAAAATAAGTGTGGGAATAAAACCACCACTAAAAATATAGGAAGTACATATTATATTTTGTGGGCAATATAACTGCACCACTGTATAATAGATGGGTTTTAAGATCACACCATCATTTTATTATGAGGATTTGCGTTACAACGCGATGGGTAATGAAAATTACACCACCATAAAACAACAGAATGGGGTATAAAACCGTGCCATTCCAAATTATATTACAAAGAAATAAATTAAGCAAACATGGATGAAACAACACAAAAATTGTGAGAACACAAAAAAGAAAGTTTGCATGTCGTCGTAGTAGTAGAGTGAGAGGAGACATATGACGGAGAGGAGAAAGAGAAATAACCACATAGTGTTGGGCTGAGAAAATTTAACAGTGGAGAGACTATCGTGCTGATAACGTGTTATAAAATAAAATAATTGGAGTATGGAATTACCACTGAAAATTGATAGTGGAATTAAATCTTTCCTTGTGGTGTTTGCACAGATTGAATTTCCTCTCAAATAGGAACTCAAATTTCTCTCTCTTTTTTTCTTTCTTCTCTCTCCTGATGGTCTATCTTACAATTGATAGAATAAGCCTATTTATAGGCGTTTTTGAAATACTTCCGTGAGCGTACAGTGCATTGCACAATGCACTTCTGTCTCAATTTTCAAACCATCATTTTCATCCGTGAGTGAACAGTGGGTGAACAGTGGAATTTATGCCTTATTTTCAAACTCATAATTTGATTGTGGACTCCACTTCCATTATTTATAACATTTTCTTCTTTTTAAAAGATTTTTTATTTTATTTTATAAAAGTTACCTACTTGGCCATCAATTAAAAGATACACATGGATAAGTCGAACGGGGGTTACCACAGTTGTTGTGGCCCTCCCCCCTTCCCCCCTTACTTGGCACCCAAGATTGAAACCCCAAAGTTTCTTTCCTCCCAATATAACAAAAAATATATACATGTAGATAACGAAGTACTCGAAATATGAAGTAAAAAAAAAAACTAGAAATTATATAGGTATGGTCAAATTGATTTGAGAAATCACAATCCTCTAATGGAATAATCCTATTTACCATACTTGCTTTGATGTGCTTTTGTTTTGCTTATATAGGAATTTTGTCAACAAAAAAAGAGTTTTTGTTCAAGTTTGCTTTGTGGTCACTTCCGGCATTTCTATATGTACCTCACTAGATGAAACATTACTAGCTAGTTCAATTTCATTTTGCTCTACTCTCTGTTGATGATCTTCCACAATTTCTTGGTTGTCGTCAACAATCTCAGTTTTTCCAGGAAAATTTTGGGTGATTTCCGCGAAAGTTAGCTGCCGGCGATGAGAAGAGGAGTCCGGGGAGTTCATGATTCCCCTACTGCTTCCTACAGTAGTAGAATCTTCGTCATGGCCAGATTGTGAAGAGTCTTGTTTCTTTTTCCTCTTTTTCTTCACTTCAGCGTGCCACTGCTTTATAACATTTGTTGTTTGCTCTTCAAGCACTGCTGCACTCTTGAAATTTGATCCCATCTGCAGGAAATAAGAACGCTTTCTTATTAGACAATCTGACATGTTATGTTATCAAAACTATTAATTTAACCATTGGCAATATAGGGCTTGTTGGGACGCGAGGTTCAAATTAATCCTTTGAGAACACAATGTAACATATTATCCGACAAGAGAAAAAACTTATATGTTCATGTCTGTAGGAATGCATACCTGAGTCACTAGGGCATAGAGTGGAAGAGTAATGTAACTGCACATCACTTGAACAGTGACCCTGCAGAAATTCGTCAACAATTAATTTGGCAGCTTGATTTAAAATTTTACCAAATCTGTGTAGTGGCAACATATGTAAATGAAGAGTAATTAAAACACACTATGGAAGATGAGCATGGCACTTACGCTAAGACCACCCGTATAATGATAATCTGTATGTGTTCATGGTAGCAAGAGTGTATCCCAAATTGTAGCTGAAGTTAATAAGAAAGGAGAGAGGTAAAGAAAATGTTTAAGTGAACTAAACACGAATAATGTTCTTTTACTAAATAGTCTAACGTGTTATGTTGTCACATTGTTAATCTGAACACAAATTCAGATAAAAATTCACATGATTAATAGTTTGATTCAAATTAACAATATGATAACATAACGTTTGTAAAGGGACATTTTAAAATACTAAATAAAATGAATATGAATAGTTCAAGTTGAAATAGCGACGCACCGTAACCCAAATGAAGAAAGCAAGTTCAAATGCATTCTGGAAAAGATGGAAGCAAATTAGTCGGATGATCGGATCATAAGAATTAACTTAGGGTAATTAAGCATTAGTTATGGAGTTAATCACGAAGAAGATCAATTATACCATAAACAAAGTGAGATGTACAAGGGTCAAGACGAACTGTGGTTGACTGAACCAGAAGTGACTGTCCTTTGGTTGCACCAAAGGAGTTCCTTTTATCACGTTATGCTGAGCATGAAGTTGATGAGCCATTTGTGCAACTACTACTTCAAGTTTGGTTCCAAGAACCAGCACTATCTACCAACACATAATACATAATTAGCTACTAATTAAGAGAACAATTAGTAATTAAGTAAGAACATGATGAGCAAGATAGAGAGTTTAATTAAGCTTTAGACTTGGTACATACAATTAGTGGCAAGAATGAAACCCAGAGATACACCTGCCAACCTGTTTAATTAATTAAGTTCATAATGTTAATACCATTAATTCAGTTATTTTTATTAATTAAAGAAGTAAATGACTTGGATGGTGCTTAATTACTTACCATGCACGTCCAGAAAGATGAAGATGACGACTATAAACCACATGAATGGGCTGTCAAATGATGTACGCACACAATTAGCCAACATGAATTAATTTAATAATATGGTAATTAAGTTGTTATAAAAGGAGTAAGATTGGTTCATATGGGCACAACAATACAAATATATATAATTCTGGTAACGCTACATGTATCATTTTAATTTAATTACCGATCGCATTACAGATTAAATTCAACTTTACAGGAATACACCGTAGAAGTTGAATCTAGTTTTTAAGAGAGATGTGGTCGGTAATACGATGGATTTATATACAACTCAATTACATTTATAATTTATCAAATTGTGATTATGCATCTCACGCAAAGTATGATTTGTATATTTATGTGAAGGATGTGATCAAAAATATGTGTTAGAAATAATTTTAGGGTTATGGATAGAATTGCCAACCTGATGCCAACAACAGCTCTGAAATCGTCCTCCAGCGAACGTTGAATGTAGTTTTGGAAATCGAATGCATTATTGTTTGTGGGCAAATGAGTCTGAAAATTTTGTTATCAACAATGATCACGAGTAGAAAGAAAAAAGAATTGAATGAGATATTTTAATTTGTATATAAATATATTGATTTATTTATACTCACTGAAACGAAACCGTGGCGTAAAGTGAGATAATCAACTTTTTCCACTGAATGGAAGAATTGCCGGAAGAAGCACCTCTGCATGTATATAATTAACAACTAATTAATTAATTATAATAAAAACTCATCATAATTCATGAGAGCTGCATATGTGTTAATAAAATTAATAAAATAAAATAAAAACAAAAAAAACTCACAATCCACATTCCTGATCCTGTACAAGAAGTCATATGTCTACGACCAAATGTGGTCTGCCTTGTAAACCTAAAACGATTAGGATCTATAGGAAAAAAAAATGAGAGAGAAAAGAAAGGTTGAATTAGTTGCTGTATTATATTGAAATATAAATGCCGGAAAAACTATTTGTTTGTTCAAATTAAACGATATATCATTAATGTTAAATGATGTTTCAAGTTCGAATGCTTCTCTTATTATCTTAAATTACCATTTGCGACTTGGTATTCCACCGTCTGAGTTTCTTTTTCCCATGCTTCCCAACGCCTCATCTGTCATTAAGTTAAAAAAAAAATGTAAAAAAGTATTTAAAATTAAGTGGCTCTTAACTCGTGTAACTCACATATTATTTTATGACCATGTAATAAAATAATATGTAACACCAATAGCCTACTATTTTTCGTTGACTAGTTTGGAATGACACTTGGACTAATTTAAAATTTGGGTAGGGCAGTGGTGTGTGATCCGAATCTTAATGCATCTTTTTGGGCTGTTACCTACTAACCTAAGTTTTCAATGGGGTGGCATAAATTGACTTCACACACCCAAGTGCAACATTTTCAATGTAAGCAAAAACACTGGTAAATGTTTCAGGTTGGAATGCAATTAAAACGGGTTCACAAAATTAGTTTCTAGAAGTTTAAAAATATTGCATTAGCTGACACATGGTCGGTGAGGTTGTTGATAGGGTTGTAGTTAGTAATAGAATTCTATAATGCATGACTAATTAGATGATGCCTTATCTCTTAATCGTTGAATCAAACGGTGACTCGCAGTTAGTAAACTACATTGGGGTGGGCTTATGACCTATATGGTTGAGACTCATGCAGATTTGTGTTTGGGTGATTCTAAGCACACCCAACCTTTTTTTTTTCTGGACACCCCACCCAGTTCCAGAGACATTTTTAGTTTCCTACGAATAATTCTTGACGAACGACTATTGTGCCCACTGGGAGCTTTCTAGAGGACAAAAGAAAAAGACAATTCTAGAAGTCGTGTTACATAAACATAATGCATACATCCAAGTTATAATTTTGTATTGTTTGGTGGGGTGAGAGCCATCAGACTCTGTCCAATCACATAATATATTATGGCAACAAAAGAAGAAAAGCATACCTTGGCCCTTCCTAAAGCCATGGTGAGAACAGTGTACACAATCTGCATAACTGCTAACACAAATATGAAATTGTTGAGCTGGTTGAGCCCCCTTGTGATATAAACGAGGTTTTCCCCTGCAAATTCAATTCCATTTTAATAATATAAAAAAATGAAATTAAAGTAACAAAATAATGAAAACAATTTATGTACCTACCTGGGATTCACAGTGATCCTCAGAAGAAGTTGCTGCTAGTCTTCTTTCCATGAATTGAATGGGCTCAAAACCAAGTGCTTTGGTGGTTTTAGTGGGTGGACTTTTTCTGCAGGGAAGCATGGTATATGCAACCTTTGTGGGTATGCATATTTTGGATATGGACCTTTGTGACACTGTCAGAATCAGGGACATGAAACCCAGCAGCATAAGCACTGCATGCACCCAACCAAAAAAAAAAACTACTTCAGCAAATTTTATCAATTAGAACATACATTCTGCAAAATTGTCAAGTGATGAGGCATTCGGGAAAATTGGTCGGAATTAGGACAGGTCATGGGTTCGATCGTTTTGCTTACCTGATTTGAGCTTCTCTACGGCCTCGAACAAGGCATTCTTTTTACGTTTTTTGAGCCACTGCATCATCAAATACATGAACAAAAAGAAGAAAAAAGAGAGGGTGTAATTAGTGAAATCAATTTCAAAAACAAATATGATGGTAATTTCTTACGAAGGGTCATTAGATACATACTTGGCTAAGGAGATCGATCAAGTGCTCTATAAAGATAGAGATAAAAATGAAGACAAGGCAAACTGTTGCCAAAGCCCAAGTGGGTGTGTCTTGAAGTGAGCGGCTGGATGCTGCTGCTGATCCTCCAGAAGCCATACTTGCTATGTGTTCTTGAGGGAAAAAAGAGTCAGCATCAATGGAGGAAAGGAATTAATGAAAGATGAGATGAGCTGCAGAACCCACGGAGAAAGGCGCTTGAAGTTAAATACTTGAAGTAAAAGCCTAGGAGGGGGACCAATCAGAGAAGAAAGATGAAACGTTCAAATCTTCTGTGCTCCTGTGACTTTTTTGGGGCGTTCAAGTCCAAAGGCTCTAAGCAAAACCTGCATCTGTGAAGGTCGTATCCATTAAACATGGTTTGACACGGTTTATATATTTTTATGACCAAAAAAACAAGCCACGGTTTATATTTAAGTTTTTTCGGTTCCATTTGTAAACCATATCTTCGCAATGCGCAAACGTCCAAAAGTGGGTGGTTAGGGCAGGTGTGGTTCCATTTATTTTCGGCAACCGTCTTTATCACTGCATGAATGTTATAGGACAATCAAATTATTGTTGTCACGCATTCGCTTTTGTTGACCAGAGCAGTGAACCGACTAAGATGATAATCGGATCAGAAGAGTAATGATAAGTTCTGATTGGTCCATATATTTCGAGTCGGGATCTGCTATCCCCAATTTACATGTCCCTCTTCCCCTATCCCCTATTTCTTTGATTGACACAGGTGCCCATTTATTTTTTGAAGAAGCACTCCATTTTACAATTTTCGTGTTTGTCCTTTCTGATCCGTCAATAAAGTCTAATTCAATGAAAAATGGCTTTAACTTAGTCTGAGATTTGAACACATGGACTTTTCTTGACCCAAAAAAAAAAAAAACCTCATGGACTTTTAAGTTTCATGTATACTTATTTTTAATGTTGAACCTGTAGCGATCAATTTGAAGAAGGCCTCACAGTCACAATGAATGCATGCGTAGGACTAAAATTATAAGTTCCCGTCTGAAATTTATGAATGCATGCGCAGGACTAAAATTATAGGTTCCCGTCTGAATTTTGTGGGGGTTGAACTTGTTGAACGTATTAAATTTGGTGACTTTACTTTGCGTTTTATAACTTCCATGCCGACTTACAAAGCACATTAATTGATACTCTCCTCTCTCCTCTAGAAGCCCCTCCTCACTCGTTATTCCTGGCTGGGGTGTTAATTTCTTCTTCATGTACTAATGCTTTTCAACAACTACACATGATTGTGCAAAGGAGACAGGAGTTACGTACGCCAGTTGATTAGAATAGTGAGTCTCTTTTTTGGCTCAAGTTTGAATTTCTATTTTCTTAGATTATATTAATTTAGAGTAATTTATACTTGTATAACAAAAAAATTACATAATTATGGAAGAAGCAAAGCTAGAATTTATAGTTTAATGGAAAAAAAAAGAACATAACAAGGAAAACTTTGACAACTAGCAGCTAGCACACATCAACCTAGGCTAGTGGTAGGGAATTTAAGAGCAAAAGAGGACCACGGGAGACCCAAAACAACCAAAACAAATGGTTATTGACTCCTAATTTGAAGCCCTTTTATTCCAAGCCTGCCGAGTATTCAAACAAAATAGAAAAAAACTAACTGAGTTTGAACTTCCCTACATTTCAATACATTACATTTGTCACTTTTGTTAGTTCTTTTCCTTCGCCGTCTCCTTTCGTGTGAATTTTCTTTAGATGACTTTTCAACCAACATTAAATTCTCATACGAATGTGCAGCTTTAATTTTCAAAGAGAATCAATATTTAGTTCAGAAAAGGATATCTTAATTCCTCACTAGAATTTATATGATGACAAGTCAGAATAGTTAGGGATATAATAGATAATGACAATGACACATTGTGCATCATTAGAAAAAGCTAATACAAGATTTCGTCCCAAATGACTCAATTAGTGTGGAAGTCGTCTCGTCTGATTAATCTTTGGTCTCAAGGGCAAGCACTTATCGTGATTATTTAAAAGATACATAAGTTCTGAAGGCAAGTGCACATCATACTTCTTTAATAAAAATTAGTTATGGTTTAGTAAATTAATCACCGATCTTCTTATTATTAATGTCACGTCACACATGTAATGTCAAGATCGCAAAAGACTACGACACCCCGGCGGCCGATCAGAACATGTCACACTTGAAGACCTTTAGCCCGAACTCCGGTCAAATACAAGCAATTTTGCATATACAACTCTCCTATCTTCATATAGATAATAGACATCAATCCTTATAATTAAATCATAAATTTATACTTAATAATAGTATTAGGGCATCCATAAGAGAGTTGAACTGTTCATGATTTATAAAACTTTACTCTTCTAGAGAATCCAAGTCCTCTTAAAATTATTAATCTAGTTCTCCCACATTATTATGTTAAGGTAATCGATCAACTATATTATAAAAAAATGACATGAAAACAAGTTTTTCTTTCTTTTTTTATTTGTTGTGTAGGTGTTATGTTGTCAATATTTAACCTAAATGTAGCCATCTAATATTGAATTATTCCTTCAGGCTCGAAGTTGTAGGACGCTAATACAAAATCTATTTTCCTAAACTTGAATTATATAATCTAATCGTGGTCTTGGTCCAAGTTTATTGGAAAAAAATGGAAAGACGAAACGCGTTGGTTTAAATACTTTTTTATTTATTGGATTTTTGGTCTAATTATGAGCAAAGTTGTTAATCACTGGTCAGTGAGTTGGCTAAAGTTAAGTTATGTTCTTCCCTATAATTTATTTATTTGTTCTATTAACATCTACGTGTCACAAAAAGATCCTAATCATAATTATTTATACAAGATTATGTATGTAATTAAGTGTTATTATGAATTAATATTGGTTTCACAAGCACAACGTGACCTCGACAACTATACAAAACTAGCCATCCAATGTTGAACTAGAATTCCATAAGGGTTTAACTGAGGAAGTTAGTACTACTAATGCATGCATACAAAATTAGACAAACATAAAAAAAATATACTTATTGCTTATTATATTATTAATATGTGTAAGCAAGTCCCTGTTATCTGCTGTTGAAAGTTAATTGTTTAACCTTGTTATTATAATTGTGATGATTGTGAAGACCATTTACAAGTCACGCTTGGATATTTTCAAATTTTGAAAAGTTCATGTGATACAAAGCTACATGTCCAACTCAAACCATATTTGAAGAATCAAGGTGTCTTATTAGGAATGTTCAAAGGGTGTTCCGATTTGGACCATATTTATTGACCATCCATTTAATACGGTTGGGGCCCATTTGTATTAGATGAGAATAACTTACATGTAATGTCGGGAATGTCACTGTGGCGGAAATTCCAAGTCTATCATATATTGTTATATTAAAAAATTAAAATACATTGGTGATGATTGACTTGAGATAGTGTCGCAATAGTATCCCTAATATATGTATGTTTTTTCTCGTATTAGAGAAGTCGTAGAGAAGATCAATAAATATAGGTAAGTTCAAATCTCGCATCAGGTTAATTATGAGGTATATATATTTATATATGTGATGGCTTGATGGGACTTTGTCTAATTAAAGAGTAGAGAGTTTTTGTCACTGTAATTCAACAAGTCAACTAAGTTGCCTTCTTGAAGGGCAAATTCGATTCGGAGTCCTCTTGATGTATTATCATATATTAATTATTGAATATGACCTTTTGGATTAATTGGCCAAACTGAAGAAATTTATGTTTTGCGTGAAGGGGATGCTTCCAATCCAAGCATATGTAAATATTTTTATCAGTCACGCACGACTAATAATTGGGGGATTTTATATTTTGGACTTGTCATAGTTGGCTTCCCACTGTAGAATTGATTTTTAATTGTAGCTTTAACTACTATCAGAGTTTTACAAAAAAAAAATTGAAAAAAAATGAAACCGCTTTATATTTGATTGATTATTTTTTAAAAAAATTATTATTGATACTTTAAAATAGTTAGTATGCACTTAATTTTTCTGGTACGATTTCATAGACTACGTAAAATTAAAATTTTGAAGACATAAAAATATGGAAAATACAAAGTTAACCCAACAAATGTTGAAATGTTGTATATGTATTTGTGTATATATTTTATGATGGACGATTTTTTTGGATGTTTTCGTTGGTTTTTCCTCATGTTTTCAAGGCTTATGGCTTTTCTTGCACGTTCCCATGAATGATCGCCATTGCAAACTTCTTTGAATCTAGAACCAATGTCTCGTGTTTATATGGGCAAAAGGGTAAGACTAGGGAAAAAAACATTGAAATTACGGAATTGGGCTTTTATGGAGTAATCTTTGTGTTTGGGTGTGGTCTAAAATCTAAGATGAGGACGGGGTCAAGCAACTCCAAGGTCAAGATGGAACCCAACTCCAATCCAAAGTTAAAGTTGGAAAAACAATGAAATTAGTCCAATCCAAGGTCTAGGGAAAAAACAATGAATTTATGAAATTGGGCTTTTATGGAGTAATCCTTGACCTCTAAATAACTGAAGTACTTGACTAAACAATTCTAATTCTCTTTATTCAAGTCTACATGGACTTAAAGAGGGGAAGAATTTAAATGTATCGGGGATGTCAAGTCTATTACGCATTATCATGTCGAAAAGTTAAAACACATGACAATGGGTGATTGTCTTTGGATAGCACCATAATGATATCCTCGTATATAGGGAAAAAAATTTCCTTAAATACATTTACAACTAATAATCTGAAAAATAGGACTGCAACGAGACTCCACTAACTCAGGTTTGCAGAGCATACACTACTTCCTAGTAAGTAACTATTACCCCCAAGAACTAACTCCACTTCCTAAATGCTAATGAAAAATTATTCAAAATTTACAAAACTAAAAACAAAATAATTAATAAACGTTATAAACCCATAACACACGTATTATGAAACTATTTAATTGTTTGGTCGCTCGCTCCAATGAATATTACTTCGATAATATAATTAAAATGCCATTGTTTAGACGACCATTAAAGTAAATTCAAGGTATAATAATATTACTTTGCGT
The DNA here is from genome assembly GCA_018703695.1 of Prunus fruticosa. Lineage (NCBI taxonomy): Eukaryota > Viridiplantae > Streptophyta > Magnoliopsida > Rosales > Rosaceae > Prunus > Prunus fruticosa. The sequence continues at coordinate 9,711,682 of CM031922.1, forward strand.
GAAAAAGCAACGAGGGCATTTGCTCTAGTGGTATGATTCTCGCTTAGGGTGCGAGAGGTCCCGAGTTCAATTCTCGGAATGCCCCATTTGTTTTGGCTTCATTTTGGTTGGGCGCACTTTTCAATGCTTGGCCCATTTCATTCTTTTTTCGGGTCTGAAAAGACAACCCCATTTCATTCTTTTGTCACACAGCAAACGGCATCGTTATAATGGGCACAAAATCCATGCCCTTTTTTTTTCTTTGTGCTCTTTCATTTTGATACAATGGGCCCTTAGACTCGTTTCGAGTGGTTCTAGATGGGACATAATTATTTTGGAGAAGAAGCATATCAATGTGCTTTTTCATAAAATTATTAAAAGTGATTATATTAAAAAGTGATTTTCTATAAAAGTAATCATTGACCTATTCAGAATCACTCCCAAACAACACTCCCAAATAAGCCCATATTTGATGAGTATAGAATGATTATTTAGGGTATAAAATGATCCTTTACAGCTTCAATTTTATGTTTAACCCATCAGAAACTAAAAACCTAAAATTTAAGCTACAAATTTGGATTCTAAATGAAATCAAGGCTTAGGAAAATTGAGTGAGAAGGAGTTTCTCTTGACCCATATGTTCGTTAAGAAAGAACGGATGTTCTGTCGAGAGAAGAACTCATAAGACAATTTAATTATTTTATTACTTAATTTTCGTATAAGATTGTTTGGTCAAGTGATATCTTGTTGGAATGATTTTGAGCTTAAATTTTAAAGACGATAATTTATTGTGATTTCGAATAAAAATATTTCCTTGAAGAAAATCATAAACATATAAAAAGAGAATCATATGATCTATCATTGTATTTATTATTGATGTTAAACCATGGCATCTGCTCCGGTATCTTTCCGGGACTGCCCACTTGCATGGATGATTTAAATTCTGATTGATCATTCATACCATTTTTGACATAATCAAAACTTGATATATATATATATATATACACACACATTATTAACCCATTTTTGACATTTATGTGTTCGAAACCTACAACGCATCCGGTAATTTCCTGTAGGGTACGCCATGTCCTCGCGCAAACAACACTCCAGTCCACATTCATATTGACAAGAGCTTTCTTGCTTCAGCACATTTAATGAACTTTTGACGTAGTATTATAGAATGCCATAACCCAAGGGATATGCAAGGTGAAAGCCCTACTGCCAATGGGTTCCCACCACAGTGTCAGTGGTGGTGACTTCCCCTTTTCCCATGGTGAAAGCCTTAGTTTCTTGGTCCAATAGAACTTGAATTCTTGGGACAAGGACAACGATTGTGTGGCTCACAATTAGGATGGTACGAAACGCCTTTAATTTTTCGGCCGTTGTCTACACTTAGACTCCTTTTAAGTCAGTCTTCTCTTCACCTCTAAACCCGCGAGACTTCAGAGTACACGCAGCAGTCAGAGCACGCTCGATAAGCATGCCCTGTTACAGTACGCGTATATAGCTCTTTTTGATTGAGCAGAAGCAGTTAACTTAATTGTGCACCACCTCCTTTATTAATTCTTAAACCCAAAACAAGCTATAATTCATAATTTACAAAAATAATAGAGAGTGTCAGGAGACTTATAGCTTTATAAATCTAAGCCCCGCGACCCACGGCCGTGACACAGTCTTTATTCATCCTAAAAGTTCGACTCTTGTAATCTTCTTCGTCCCCAACAGTATATGAGAAGCAAGCAGATGGAAGATACAGGAAACTAGTTGAATTGAATACGACCTAGACTTGGGTCATGAATTGCTTGCAATGTGTATCCAAGTCAACTCAAAACTTGCAATGTGCTCTTGAAAAGAACAAAAAAATAGCTTCTTTTCAGAGAGAAAAGAAGAAAACGAGTGAATATTGTTCATTTGGACCACTTTTGGTGGGTAGGTATGCCTCTAGGCGGGGGGCCATTTTCATTCTAAATACTTTGAGGTATTTGATCTCACTTCTCACTCATATAAATGGATGTCTAATTCAGCTCTACATGTTGAGGTATGTCACATGTATATAATACAACACGAAGTTTTTTTTTATATAAATAATAATAATAAAGATATTGGATGATAATATTTTTTTTCTTTTTTCCTAAATATCATCTATATATAAACTGTTCATACAAAGCTGATCATGTAGAATAAAGAAGAAACATCACGTTTTTTTGGGTGAAAAATAAGAGCAAAAAGAAAAAGGTCTAGGGGGATCATTTTGGAAAACTTCCAAGGAGATGTAAATATTACAATGTTGTAGGCCGTCAAAAGAATGATGTTTAGATTCAAAAAAAATAAATACAAAATACAAAAACTCGGTTTTTCTATCCTTAATGACTTCTTATTAGTGACAGACTGAATAATTTGACTGAGTCATATATTTATTTACATTGCTAATTTTGGCTTATACATACATCATTGAGCTACATTGCCTTGAGACATGAGTCTTTTTTTTTTTTTGGGAAATATATTTTATTAAACACCATAAGAGTATACAGCAGATAGAATAAAACTATTCGACCATGAGACATGACTTAAAGCAAATTTGGAACACCATTGTAGGGTCAACTCTGCATTGTATTTCACTAATCCAAACTGTTTATTTTTAAGAAAATCATTCAAATATCATATTTACAAAAAAATCACTTGAATCCGATATCATTTAACCACTCAATTGAGTTATTGAAATTTTAGTACTTTTTTGAAGCACCGTATTAATTGATTTTGTAAGACACGATTGAATATCGAAACGGTTTCCGATTTGTCAAATTTTTTGCAAGAATGATCTAAGAATATATACTAAACAAAGAGATGATTTGGATCATTGAAAAAAAATTCATAAAGGACCCTAAATGGTATCTCTCAAATAAAATTATTTGTACCATATTTACTTATCATTTTGCTGACTAACTCTCTAATGCAGGTAAGTCCCTTATACATTAATGGAGCCCGCATATAATCGATGAATGTAGTACAAATTAACATTACTCCTCACGTGAGGCTGCTAGCTATGAACAACACCAAGCAATTACGTCAGTTAGGAGGGAAAAGGGCCACATCACTAGGTCAACAGCCTAAAATTCTAAGGACTAAATCATTGCATTTTCCACGGTCATTTGCACGGCAGTTGTCGGTAAAATTATAATTACAGACGTATGGAATAATGCTAAGCATGAACCTGGACAAAAGACTACTTCAGGTCTTTTGAAGCCATACTCATTATGAGTTCGTGGACCAAAACCAACTTGTCAAGAATAATTTGATCGATATTAATTGATGCGAGAGCTTTAGAGTTCTGGTTGGCCAACTTCAGCATCTTGGCTCCTTAGATTAAATTAGAATCAAAGAGTTTGATAATGCAGATCATTAGGGATGGATTTTCCCATATCCGTGTGAACCGCTAATGTTGTTGCCCACCGCATAGCATGCTTTTTTACATTGGGATTTCCTTGTCTTGGTTTGAAGAGCCTTTCAGATTTTATTTTTGATGTTTTGTATGAGGATTGTAACATGTAGTTTTTACGGGTATGTCGGGGAGGGGGCTCTATGGGAAGCAAGGTTCCTTCTCCCGCTTGCAGTTAAGAGGATATGTTACTTTGTAGTCCAACGATCATATGTCCATTCCGTGTAGAGAACTCGCTTAATCCTCTAGAACATAGTCTGCTTTTTGTACTTGTTCATCATTTTCTATCAATAAAATACGTCTTTGAGTAAATAAAAAAAAAGTTCCATATAAAATTTATATAAAAAAAGAACTAAAGTATGGGAATTAATGGTTTCAGCCATTTAAGATATAAACCCACTTGAAAAACTCTCTCTATCGTAGAGGTTTTTTTTATAAATAAATAAAAATTACGGGATCAAGAGCCATCATTTTTCTCCTTCTTTTTATATAGATTTTCATTGAATATTTGTATCTGTTAATTTCCTTAACCATTCTAAACAGAAATTTTACAGATTAATTGGTTTGGTTAGTCAGAAATGGCTGCTATGAAAATACAGTAACTACAAATAATTGAGAAAATTGCCATCGTGGGATTCAGGATGGGTTTGTTGGTCTATTCTCAATTTGTAAAGTTCCCTTAGGTGTCTTGAAAGAGGGACTTCAAAATGGTGGATGGGATCTCCTGGAAGGTCACAATTGGTTGGGCCAACCGTTGGGTTTTATTATTATTTAATTATTAAAAAATTAATTAATTTATCTTTCTAATCTAGGTTGAATTTTCTGAAGCTGAAATAGATAAGAACAACAAGAGAAGGATGTTGATAGTTCTCCATTGGTATCATTGGCTGGCTAAGCCAGTCCACGTGGACATCCCAAAGGTATGTCTTTTTTTTGGACAAATCCCAAAGGTATGTTGGTTTTGTGTTTATTTCTCTAATGACATGTTTACTAATCAGGAATTTGAATTCTCCTCAAGAATTGAATTCCGTCTATGAAGAATTCTTGCGTTTACTTCACATAAGGAATTGAAAAAGTACGCGAGCCCATATAAGGAGTTAGATTCCTGATTTTGGAGGAATTCAATTCCTGAATGGGAGGTGGTATTCTAATTCATGGAGAATTCACCTATTAGAAATTCATCTTTTTTACCTATTATATCCTCACATAATTTTCAAAATTCCAAATATGTCATATACTTTAACCAAAAAATGAGGACATTTTAGTAATTAGTATCACTTCTACCCCAATTCCATATGGTTTAATAAACAACTTCAATAGGAATTCGGAATCTAACTCCCCTCAATCCATATGGTTTAGTAAACAACTTCATTAGGAATCCGGAATCTAATTCTCCTCAATCCAACTCCTCCTCAATTCAATTCATCCTCAATTCAATTCCCCATAATTCAATTCCAAATTAGTAAACATGCCATAAAAGTTTAATTAGTTATATATGTTTTGTCAATATGGTGGCAAAATGAAAACCAAAATTTATGAGGAAGATGAGATCAAGGGGACTTTTATCAATTTTAAATTAGGGTGTATTAATCCAATGTGTCAATAGAATTGCCCATCCAGCTAAGTCTTTTGTATGCTTCAAGCCTTCAACGTTTTCCTTCTAAAATATCTTTGCTGTGTATTATAGTAGTACTTCTCTTCTCTATTGTTAGAAGATGACCTACTTCGAATGTCCTTCTTCTGTATTAATAAAAAATTAAATTAGATCAACCGGTTTAGTTATTCTTATACTACAAATACGTCCTGACTAAAAACGCAACAAAGAGGTATCGTCTTTGAACATTTTAAATTTGTGCACGTGAGTTTGAAAATGAAAAATTCGACTTTTTTAAAATTTATTGGAAGAGATCAAACCCTTTACCAATTTTTACCTTCACCAGTATAAGTTTCCCACACCCTTCCTCTCAACTTAGTCCAACTCCAAGGGCTTGACATATATATATATTCTAATCTCCATTGCCTTGAAATGGAGTAATTTATCCGTCAAAAGTTAAGCTGGTTCGCCTTTTAAACTGTCAACACAAAGAAGAAACTATAATAATTAATCCAAAGGAAAATTTCTCCTTTTGGTGTGTTAATTTGTCAAGGCAATGTATATATTTCAGCAACACCTCGTCTTTGTTTTTTTCGTTTTCAAACGTTTATTTTGTCAACGTCTTTAAAACATGCAACAATATTATTTGAAAATCCGCCCACCACATTATTATTTGAATATTTATTGGCATTAGTCACACACATAATATCTGCACTAAATACGCACTAGAATTAACTTACAAAAATGACAGATGTATGGCACGTACAAAGAGGTGTACCCAAAGCTTAATTTCTCCATGCACATGAAGAAAAATGCTCCAATTTCCTTCATAGGGGAAAGGCTAAGCTTCTCGATGCCCTAGGTTAAAAAAAGAATTTAAAAAAAAGAATTAACACTACTAAAAAAAACCCCTTGCGCGACCAAACAAAATTCGTCGCGCAAAGTCACTTTGCGCGACGAATATTAATCATCGTCGCTCAAAGTCTTACGCGACTCAATTTTGCGCAACGAAAAACAAATCGTCGCACAAAGTCACTTTGCGCGACAAAACTTTGCGCGACGACAAATCATCGTCGCGAAAAGTCACTTTGCGAGACGAATCCTAGAATTCGGTGCACAGAGTTTTGCGCGACGAATAGTTATTCGTCTCGCAAAGTATTTACAAAAATAAATAAATAAAAAATTAATTTAAAAAAATTTTGGATGCCTTTGCCCGACGAAATAATAATATTCGTCTCGCAAAGTATGACTTCGCGCGACGAAAATATAATCTTTGTCTCGCAAAGTCTATACAAAAATAAATAAAATAAAAAAATTATTTTGTTAGAAAAATATATTATTGTAGTTCGGATTGGGTTTTTGTTAGAAAATATATATTTTAAATTGACGATCGAATTGGTTCATTGTATTCATATAGGGTCAAGGAATGTAGCTGTAAAAAAATCATCAAAATCGAAATTGAAATGGCCGTTAAAACGTGATTTTTAGTTTATAACCGTCGAAAAGTTTTGTCCTATTACTTAATCTCTGAATGTTTATTTTTTCCAATTTTTGGCGTATATGATCTCGAAGTGTAAACAAAAAAATTTGACGGTTGGATCGTTGAAACTAGTTTTGTAGAATGCGTATTCCATGAAAACAATATATTCACTAACAAATAAGAGTTTATTTATACTTTTATTAAATATAACATAAGATTTTGTGGTATCTACTAGTGTAAATATCTTAAATTGACGATCGAATGCAATCATTGTATTCATATAGGGTCAAGGAGTGTATCTGTAAAAAATCATCAAAATCAGAGTTGAAATAACCGTTAAATCGTGATTTTTCGTTTATAACCGTCGAAAGGTTTTGTCCTATTACTTAATCTCTGAATGTTTATTTTTTCCGATTTTTGGCGTATATGATCTCGAAGTGTAAACAAACAAATTTGACGGTTGGATTGTTGAAACTAGTTTTGTAGAATGCGTATGCCATGAAACAATATATTCACTAACAAATAAGAGTTTATTTATACTTTTATTAAATATAACATAAGATTTTGTGATATGCACTAGTGTAAATATTTTAAATTGACGATCGAAGTGGTTCATTGTATTCATATAGGGTCAAGGAGTGTATCTGTAAAATATCATCAAAATCAGAGTTGAAATAACCGTTAAATCGTGATTTTTCGTTTATAACCGTCGAAAAGTTTTGTCGTATTTCTTAATCTTTGAATGTTTATTTTTTCCGATTTTTGGAGTATATGATCTCGAAGTTTAAACAAACAAATTTTACGGTTGGATCGTTGAAACTAGTTTCGTAGAATGCGTATGCCATGAAAACAATATATTCACTAACAAATAAGAGTTTATTTATACTTTTATTAAATATAACATAAGATTTTGTGGTATCTACTAGTGTAAATATCTTAAATTGACGATCGAATGCAATCATTGTATTCATATAGGGTCAAGGAGTGTAGCTGTAAAAAATCATCAAAATCAGAGTTGAAATAACCGTTAAATCGTGATTTTTCGTTTATAACCGTCGAAAAGTTTTGTCCTATTACTTAATCTCTGAATGTTTATTTTTTCCGATTTTTGGCGTATATGATCTCGGAGTATAAACAAACAAGTTTGACGGTTGGATCGTTGAGTAGCTTTAAATTTATTTATTTTGTACGTATAACACTTAAGAAAATAAAATAAAATTTTGACTTTGCGCGACCAATATATAAATATTCATAGCGCAAAGTATACTCTAAAAATTTGGCGGGCACCAAAAATGGGATTTTAAAAAAAAAAAAAATTTGACTTTGCGCGACCAATATATAAATATTCGTCGCGCAAAGTGGGCACCAAAAATGGGATTTTTAAAAAAATATAATAAAATTTTAGTTTGCGCGACCACAATATAAATATTCGTCGCGCAAAGTATTCTCTAAAAAATTGGCGGGCACCAAAAATGGGATTTAAAAAAAAAATAAAAAATTTTGACTTTGCGCGACCAATATATAAATATTCGTCGCGCAAAGTGGGCACCAAAAATGGGATTTTTTAAAAAATAAAATAAAATATTGACTTTGCGCGACCAAAATATAAATATTCGTCGCGCAAAGTATTCTCTAAAAAATTGGCGGGCACCAAAAATGGGATTTTTAAAAAAATTTCGACTTTGCGCGCCCAAAATATAAATATTCGTTGCGCAAAGTATTCTCTAAAAAATTGGCGGGCACAAAAAATGGGATTTAAAAAAAAATAAAAAATTTTGACTTTGCGCGACCAATATATAAATATTCGTCGCGCAAAGTGGGCACCAAAAATGGGATTTTTTTAAAAATAAAATAAAATTTTGACTTTGCGCGACCAAAATATAAATATTCGTCGCGCAAAGTATTCTCTAAAAAATTGGCGGGCACCAAAAATGGGATTTTAAAAAAAAATTCGACTTTGCGCGACCAAAATATAAATATTCGTCGCGCAAAGTATTCTCTAAAAAATTGGCGGGCACAAAAAATGGGATTTTTAAAAAAATTTCGACTTTGCGACGACCAATATATAAATATTCGTCGCGCAAAGTATTCTCCAAAAAATTGGCGGGCACCAAAAATGGGATTTTTATAAAAATTTCGACTTTGCGCGACCAATATATAAATTTCGTCGCGCAAAGTGATCCGATTTTCACACTCAAATCCTACCCTTTCTCTCACACTCACTCATCTCACTTAGTCTCTCATCTCTTTCTTCACTATCTTTCACTCTCACTCACTCTCTTATCTCTCTTTTCATCATCTCTCACTCTCACTCACTCTTTCATCTCTTTCTAACTATCTTCTCTAATTCTCTCACACTCACTTCTCCCTCTCATTCTCACTCACTCAAAATCTTGTCAAATGGTATATTCTCTCCAAATGTTAAATTTGTTTTCAATAATATGTGTTTTTAGAGTTAGTTTTGAGTTTATGCCAATTTTTTGTTATTATTTTATGTTATTTTTTTGATATTTGACAATATTTATTTTTGTTTTGTAGGGAATTGTTCGAGACTTTGATGGCTAAAGTCGAAAAATATATCATCCGCCACTACCATCACAATAGGCTTGTAGATTTTATTATTGTACTTTGTTAATTTATGTGTACATTTGAATATTATATATATTGGATAATTTGACCACTATTTTTCATATGTAATTTTATTTTGAATATGTCAATTTAAATTAAAGTAATTAAAAAAATAAAATCATACAATTAAATTAAATTAAAAAAGTAAAAATTTGAAAAAAATTAATATAATGAAATTGATATAAGAGAAATAATAAAACAAAATGTCAAAAACCTTGCGCAACAAAATATTTCGTTAGAGCAAACTAACAAGTTTATTTTTAATTAATTTTTTTTAAAAAAATAAATATTTCGTCGCGCAAAGTTTTGCGCGACATTAGGATTCGTCGCGCAAAGTATAGTATTCGTCGCGCAAAGTAGATAATATTCGTCGCGCAAAGTGGTTATTATTCGTCGCGCAAAGTTGTTTTGAGCGACGTTAGTCTTCGTCGCTCAAAGTGTTATTGTTCGTCGCGCAAAGATACTTTGCGCGACGAATAGTGGTATTCGTCGCGCAAACCCTCGCGTGACGAGTTTTGCGCGACAGAACTTGCGCGACGAAAATGTGCTTTGTGCAACAAATTTATTTCGTCGCGCAAAGTGTTTTTTGTAGTAGTGTAAGGTTATATAAGATGGCAGGCATAATGAGAAAGCCATTGAGCTCCGATTTTCCACTATTGTTCAGTATTTTATTCAATTTTTTTTTTAATTTTTATATATACAAGTGATATTTGAAGTGCCAGTTTGAACACAAGACCTTGGATGAAAGATAATTACTCTTAACCACTTAAATTCCGAACCAAATTTGAGGTGGGGGGTTTGAATACAAGACCTCATATGAGAAAATAACTTTTCTTAACCACTTTTGCTCTCAACCACTTGAATTCCATACTCCACTTAAAATGGAGTGTTTGAACACAGGACATAAGCTGAGAAAGTGACTATTTTTTCTTTAACTACTTGAATTCCGACTCTCTTCCTTTCTACCATACGTATACGTATAGGTGTATGCAAAAATTATTCAATATGTACAGACCAAGTCAATAATGTATTACAATAATGTGAAAATTATGTATATAATAATTGACTTGGCACTTGTTCTATGATTTGTTAACCCTTGTCACCCTCAGGTCAGTCAATTTGTCTCCCTAAGATCGGTTTCTAATTGGAATTTTCTTCATAACATATTCGAACCATACATTTTGTTTGTTTGTTTTTGTTTGTTTTGTTTTTGTGAATTATAAAATATTATCGTAATTCATCAGGAAACTAAATTTGTATTTTTCCGTGACGTCAATTATCAACCTTAGGATTTGGGATGAGCAGCTTGAGAATTCATCTGCTTAAAGAAATTTTATGCGACGGGAGGGTTGAGTCTTGGGAGGTGATTAACGGTGGTGATCAAATTAATTAAATAAATATTAGGGACAATCTTTTAAATCAAGGGGTAACATTATTATTCAGTCAAAGAAAACTGTGTTTGATCTTTTAAATCGAGTCAAGGACTCATTCAGTCTTCAGCCTCTCTTTGTCTCTTTCTAACTCCCCAAACGCGTTCAAAACTCAAAATGATCCCCTGGGGTCACTTCTATTTTTCTTTCCATGAGTTCATTTCAACTCCTTTTAACACCCGCAACCTCTTTGTACCTTTCTCTGTACATTTCATATCCTCCTCAGCATTCCCTCTCTCTCTCTCTCATATCCATTTGGTCACTTGGGTTCCTTTATTTCATGTTTTCTTCTCAACTGGGCTAAATTGAGAAGCAAACATGGCAGCCTCAACCTCAGGAAGATCATTAGAGCAAACGCCGACATGGGCTGTTGCCGTAGTCTGTTTTGTTTTGGTCTTAATTTCAATCATCATTGAGCACTTAATCGAACTCGTAGCAAAGGTAAACTATGTCTTACTTGTATATATCGTCGAAGGTTATCTATTGAAGTTGTTCAATCGGGTTTTTCCGACCGTCTTCTGGGTTTTCTTTTTTCTAATTCTTGCACCATTTTTTTTCTTTCTTCAGTGGTTGAAGAATAAACACAAAAGAGCTCTCTATGAAGCTCTAGAAAAGGTCAAATCAGGTACGAGTTCATCCCATATCTTAATTACACTGATTAACCAAAGCTTAATTGAGATTATTAAGCTAATACATGTTTAATTTGTGTTTGTTATAGAGCTTATGCTTTTGGGGTTCATATCCTTGCTCCTAACAGTAGGACAAGGCCCCATATCAAACATTTGCATATCAGAGAAACTTGGCAGTACTTGGCATCCATGCGGCAAGAAGCAAGAAACCAAAAAGAACGCGGAAGAACATGATGATGAAACCCCAAGTAGGAGATTACTCTCACTGTTCAATCAGTCTGATGTTGGCGCACGCCGCGTTTTGGCGGCTGCTGGCACCGACAAATGCTCACCAAAGGTACGAATGAAACGTCCACCACTTATTTTTAATCTACAATCTAAGTTTTTTCTTCTTTCTACTTTTCATTTCTTCTTGTAATTCCTCGAACTAAAATATCATGGTGCATTCGTCGTACGATCAAAAAAAATGATTTTTCCTAGATAAGTTATGAAGTGGTCATTTGCACTTTCCCCAAAGAAAAAAAAAATCTTCTTGCGTTTTGGGACGATGACTTTTTGGGAGTGTGAACAAAAGGTATTTTCGGAAAGTTCTAAGTAATGAGAATTGGTATTCGGTACCAGTCAATCATAACGCTTAGCGAAAATTAGTCATATATTCACATGCAAATATATTTATGTTTTTGTAAGAATTTGTTTATAATTTTGGAAGGCTCATGCAATGTGAATTGGAAATAAGAATTTGTTTATAATTTAGGAAGGCTCATGCAATGTGAATTGGAAATTTTGCAGGGGAAAGTTCCATTTATATCCGCGGATGGTATTCATCAACTGCATATTTTTATCTTCGTATTGGCTATTTTCCATGTCCTTTATTGCATCCTCACCATGGCTTTAGGAAGAGCTAAGGTATTTTCCCATAAATTACTTACTTACAAGTTAATTAATCTCTTTTATTAATTAATTAATCATTAATTAACGATAATGACTATTTGGTGAGTGCAGATGAGAAGCTGGAAGCGGTGGGAAAAGGAAACAAGAACGGCTGAATATCAATTCTCGCATGGTTAATGTTGCAAATTTAATAAAATATTTTGACAAGAAAAATACTTTAAAAAAAATATTGGATTATTTAAGTCATGTAGTTGTCTAATTGTGATTTTAAATAACAGTTAGAAAATGAAATTAATTCATAAACAACATACAGAGTCAATGAGTCTTGCAAATTGACTGTAGTGTTGCGTGTATGGCAGACCCAGAGAGGTTCAGGTTTGCAAGGGACACATCTTTTGGGAGGAGGCATTTAAGCTACTGGACCCAAACACCTTTCCCCATGTGGATAGTAAGAACTCTCTCTCCTCCTTCTCCTTTTATCTTTTCTATTTTTATTTTATGAGCATGATTCAGAGTAAAACAAAACGACATAACATGTCAAATTATTTAGTAAAACACATTATGAACAAATTTGTACGTACTTAGGAAACTTTAAACCTTAAAATGTGCAGTTTAATCGCTTTGCACTTGACTTCGAAGTAATATATTTTTATGCACATAATTTTATGTTAGCCTTCTCATTTAATCAGTGTTGGATAGTCAAGTAAATAATCATTTTTCACACCGACATGGATATAAAAATACCCACGCATAACTTATTGTAACATAAATGAAGATTTATTTAGAAAGAATAAAACAAAAATGAACGATCACCCTTAGCCTGTATGATACGGTACTTTAATCATATCATACATTTTAGACTTTAGAGGTACTTTTATCAAATCAAATGTCACTATTCAAATGATTGTTGTTAACCTAGCATAATTGCGCCACATTCTAACCTAGATGTCGTTTAAAAAAGGAAATTAAAAGCTGCCGGTGAGAGTGATGGCCATTGGATTAGTACATAAAACATAACAAGTAAGACATTGTGTAAATTTCTAAAATTCTTATAGGCTCGAAGAGAAAAACATAGATAAAATACATTTTTTTCTCTATCTCTCATATATCAAACGTGACATGATAAGAAAGATAGAGAAAAAAATGTGTTATGGGAGCATACCAAAAAAAGAAGGTTATAAATGATTAGGGGGCAGAAGAAAACAAAAAAAATATGTAGCATCCGTGACAATTACGAAAATGATAGGTCTTGTGTTTTAGTGTGGAAACAATGCGCCCCCCCTCCTTATTATACAGAAAATATCTTGCAAGAGATAAGCAGAAAAGACAACACCAGGATTCGATCACAGCCATCTCTATTTAATTAAGTGCTTTTATATATAAGAATGGTGTGAAAGCGCTTTTTGGTGCTTTTTGTGGGGCGCCATGGAAAAGGGTGCCAAGAATGTGGAGAAGATGATACATCGAATCATCACATTTTCTCCAAGTTCTCAGTTCGATGGCCTTGTCGTTTGAATTCAATGTAGGGCTGAGGATCCTTCTAGAAATTTGGAAGAAAAAAGAAAATTGACCTCAAATCAGCTTTCCAAGAATCAAAACCTCCCCCTGAAACCTTTTTTTGGACTTTTATATAGAGCAGTCAAGAGGTAGAAGACCTTAGACCCTTGGGCATTACGTTTTTCTGCCGATGACCCTAATCTGAAAAATATAAATATATTTAAGAAAAAAATTGTTCCAAAACTTTTTCATCGCAAGTGTTCTATAATTTTTATGCCTTTACGACGAAAGCGTTAGAAGCTAAATCGAGAGTGTCGAAATCACCACTTTATAAAACAATCGACATATTATGTTTTCAAATTATAATTATCATATGAAAGAAATTGTCAAAATATAATAGATCGTTCTATAAGAAAGCCTTGGCAATACAATCTGGCAGTGACGGTCTAAGTTTGCCAATGACTGGGTGGTGGTGATGCCCAAGGCAATTTCCTCCCTTTCTAGTAGTTTGACTTTTCTACAGAACACCTAATTTGATTTTGTATTTTTCCATGCACAAAACAATCAACTTCATATTCTACCAACTTTGTGAACTAGAGATCTTCCTGTGTCACAAAATAAACCAATAACGGTGGAAGTCCAAGACTTCCTATGCCTTTCACATTATCCATTTATTTTATATTATTTTGTTTATTTGTTTTTGAAGTTTATCTTGTTATTTATTTATTTATATAAATATTATTATTGAGTTTGTCCTTAATTTATTGAAGTGTTGACTTTTGGTATTTATTTTATTTTATTTCATAATTTATTTTGCCTTTCAGATTATCCATTTATTTTATATTATTTTTATTTATTATTGCAGGTTTGCTTTTTCAGACAATTTGTTAGGTCGGTTCCTAAAGTTGATTACTTAACCCTGCGGCATGGGTTTATCATGGTAGGTATTTTTAATCAAAAGGAAAATGCTTTTATTTTTATTATTATTATTATTTTATTTTTATTTTCTGAGTAATACATTATTTTTTAAAACAATTATTGTAACAAGTAACATTGCAAAACAATATTTCAGGCACATTTGGCACCCCAAAGCCATCAGAAATTCAATTTCCAAAAATACATAAACAGATCCCTTGAAGAGGATTTCAAGGTGGTTGTGGGAATCAGGTGAGTGATTTGGTGTTTTCTTCTCCTTTTCTTCTTCTTTATTTCCTTATAAATTTTGAATTAATTCATCTTTATTTTTTGGTCTCAAATTGCAGCCCTCCAATTTGGTTCTTTGCTGTGATATTTCTACTCTTCAATACTCATGGTAAGTATAAATAATAATCTTTTTCTTCATACTGGAGGTCCTTTTTAGTCCCTCATGTATTGTTTTGGTTTGGGCAGTAGTCTTCTTTTTTTTTTTTCTTTGATTCATTGTGATTGGTTCAGGCCGTGAATCTTTTTAAGATTACGCTCTTGTTCCTGGCTTTTACGTTGGATTTCAGATGTTTCATCCTCTTCGTTGTATACTCTTATGATGTTTTAATAAAACAAATTTTCAAAAAAAAAAAGAAGAAAGAAGAAATTGACCTTTTTCTTAAATTAATTATTTGATAATTTATTCTTGAATTTCTTTTGGACAGGCTGGTATTCTTATTATTGGCTACCCTTTATCCCATTGATTGTAAGCAAATTTCTCTTCCCTCACATACTCTGTTCAAATAAATTATAAAACATGGTGGAACCACAAGATGGATCTAACGGTGGACAATGCACTTGGACTTGCAGATCATTCTCTTGGTGGGGACCAAGCTACAGGTGATCATAACCAAAATGGGTCTTAGAATCCAAGAAAGAGGAGAGGTTGTGAAGGGGGTTCCAGTGGTTCAACCTGGTGATGACCTCTTCTGGTTCAACCGGCCTCGCCTCATTCTCTATCTCATCAACTTTGTTCTCTTTCAGGTACGTTCCTAAATTAATTCATATGAACTTAATTAATTTTTAGGGTTTACAATTAGTCAAATCTCTTATGTACTGACCATTATTTTTGCATGATCTTTCAATTTTTATCACTTGCAGAACGCCTTCCAGCTTGCTTTCTTTGCATGGAGTTGGGTAAGCTACATGTTTTTAGCCCTTAATCGGTCAATTAATTTGAGATTAGAGAAGTGTATAAGAAAATTAAAACACTGCTACTTTTTTGTGTTTTCAGTATGAATTTAGTTTGAAATCTTGCTTCCACGAGCACACTGAGGACATAATCATCAGAGTTTCAATGGGGTGAGTCTCACTTTCTTAATGCCCTTTAATTTAAACTTTCCTAATTGTGTGAAGTGTTGTAAGTTCTAACACTCACCGAATGGTGGACATTTCAGGATCCTCATACAGATTCTGTGCAGTTATGTCACTCTCCCTCTCTATGCCCTTGTCACACAGGTAATATTTTAATTAAAATAAAGACTAAATGTCACTGGACTGAATGATCATTAACTTATATGATAGCATTTCAACTTAAGTTGAGGATCTAACTTGAGTACTTGTATCTTTGCCACTACTGATCCGAATAATAAAGCATGATGTATTGTCGGATTGAATATGAATCACACATTTAAACATGCTTTCACTATACGTTACCAATGATTGAGACCAAACAATACAAAGAAAATAATTGCCAAATATATTTGATTGATCCTAAAATATTTGAACTCCTAAGTATGTTGAAATAAATTGTGATGACTTTATATATTTGTGATTTGGGCAGATGGGTTCAACCATGAAGCCAACCATATTCAATGAAAGAGTAGCCGCTGCCCTACGCAACTGGCATCACACGGCAAGGAAGCACATAAGGCATAACAAAGGGTCCGTGACCCCAACGTCTAGTAGGCCAGCCACCCCATCCCACCACATGTCCCCTATCCACCTCCTCCGGAATTATCGGAGTGAGGTGGACAGCTTCTACAACTCACCACGAAGATCGAACTTCGAGGGTGAACGTTGGGACACGGAGTCACCCTCCTCATCACACCACCTCCATGTGGATGGTACTTCATCCTCCCACCATCACCAAATCGAATTGGGAAATGTAGAGCATGAGAGGGATGTTGATGTCAACGAACCAAACTCGGTTCATGCAGCTCCTACCACAACAACAACCAATCAACCGGATCGAACCCAACACGAAATTAATATGGGACAGACCAAAGACTTCTCGTTTGACAAGAGGCAAAGTATATAACACATTAGTATGTGCATGCATGCGTCGAGAATTTTGTTGCATTGCCATTAGAGATCGATGAGGATTGGGACAATGACGATGACAATGGTAATTGCTTGTACAATGGCGATTTAATTGAAGCGAATGGAGATACTTCAAGCCTTCTTCAAGCCTTAGATTTTGCATTTTGTCTTGTATAATATTGTATTTTTTCTTGACTTCTTTTCTTCTTTAATTTGGTTCAAAACGGAAACATCTATATATACATATACACATATATAACAGTGATTGTTTTTGTCTTTCCTCGTATATCAACACTCTTAATTTGAGGAACGATATAGAAGAGAGACGAAAAAAAGAGAAAGGAAAGTAAATACTTTAGTGTGTTATCATAATTTCTTACAAATTTTATTTTAATCATTTTAAGAGCAAATAACTTTTATTATTATTGTTTTTTATGTGCTTGGAGACTACATCAATAAAAAAGAAGAAGAAATAGAATTCACTTTACCACGAAGGCATTTAACATATATTTATTAACGATTTCATTAATGAACGGCCTTACATGTAACTTTTTATTATGAGTTAGAGTATGAATCTATAAAGTTTTATAACATCGCATGCCAATAAACTCTACAATTAAGTTTTTTGACGCCGTTGTCGGGATAAAGAAACAAACTAATAGATGTGAATTCTAACAAATTACTACAAAGTTACCTCAAGGTGGGGGCGGTTTAAACTCTGGCTTGGTGATCAACTCTAAATTGCACCAGCCAATGCCTGCGCTGCATCCCACCAAAGATCACTAAAATTTGGAAGCTAGCACAAATGGCTAACCCTCAGCATCGAAATCTCGGTGTGTTCGCGCCCCAAAAGCCACCATTTTGCTGCCATGTTAATTTAAAAGCCCCAAAACCCCACAAAAGACATTAAAAATGAAGAAGAAAGATTTCATTTTCGAAATAAAAGTCTGCTACAAAACGACAGCCACTGCCTAATCAAACGCTTATACAAACGAAACAACCCCTGGTTTTCCTCTGCTTTCAGCTGCCGCCTCCTCTTCCCCTTGTTTCTTCTTTGGCTCTGATCCAAACTCCAAGTAGCCTTTTGACCCTTTGGCCTCCTCCTTATAAATATTTATCGCATACAACTTTACAAGAAATTCATATCAATTTCCAGAAAGAAGAAAAAAGAGAGAAACTTTGATTGGAAGAGCTATGGAGATAGCAGAGGGCTTGTTGGGCAAGTTGGGTAGGCAGTGCAGTTTGTTGGAATTTTAAAAGATTTTAAAAATTTAACCGTTTTATTTATTTAATTATTTTTCTGTTTTATTTTATTTATTGTGGGGGTTATAAATATTTAATATTCAGGTTTTATTTCTGGTTGGTGAATGCCATTATTTTTTGGTTGGTGAAGGTTACATGTTTTTGGATGCCTATAAAAGGCCACTCCTCCTTCACATTTGATAGACACACAATACACCATCAGAATATCACATACCACAAACTAATTCTCTCATTTTCTACTTTTATATATATTCTCTACTTTATATTATTATTTTGGCAATGGTTCTGTGACTTGGATACCCATATCCGTCTATGAACGTGCTCATAGCGGATCCTAGTTTGTGTACAAGGGGTCGTATCTTGGAGTCTTGTAGACCGTCGTCGTACCTGCACGTAGGGAGGCTACAAAGGCTTTAGGACAGCGTCTTTGACGTGCTTCACCGTACCAAACTCACCTTCTTACTTATTATTTATTTTCCTTTTACTTACCTATTATTTTGTTTTCTTCAATTTCATTATACCTTCAAAGCTTTCTTATTTATTTATTATAACATTATTTATAATATAATGTTTTTTGTGTTTGGCTTTACGGAAAAGGAAAACTATATTTTGCATATATTTTTTATAACAATCTAAAGCCTTTGTAGATTAAAACTACTTTCTTTCCGTACCTGTTGTGAAGCCTCAATTGAATACTTGATTGATGAAATTACCACTTGCCGCTTGGTTCAAACTGTAGTAAACAAAGTATGTTATCTTACATGTATTTCGAATAAATCATATTTGTTAGGTTGTGTCTTTATCATAGCATAAGTTCGATTATATATGTGAAACCACAAGTCTATTAAACCTTTGTACGTTAAAATTATTTTCTTTCCGTACTACTAAAATTCTTTGAAGTTTACAATTGTTACAATTGCATATCTATATTTATGTAAGCTCTTGATAGCAATATGTTTGTTCCTGTTAAAATCTATTTAATTTTATTTATTAAAGGCATTTGGTAAAAGGCGTGTTGGTTTGAAATTGCTAGCATGATTGTTTGAATTTTCTATTTAAACAACCAAACAAGTTCCCAGCCTTTTGTCAAAGAACCGTTTATCCATGAGTTTCAGAGTTCTTTCCAAATAATATTATTATTATTAATTTGTTGGTTAAACATAATTATTGGTTTGCATAATTTTGAGGAAAATTTGTTTTTTTTTTGGTTGCATCTTTGTCATGGTATATATTTTTTATAACATTTTTTATTTATTTGTCATGGTTTGCAAAGTTCGTTGTGTACATTTGAAACCATATATATTGTACAGTTCGTTTTGTTGTTTGAGATATTTTAATTGCTCACTTTATTTCAATAGTGTTAATATATTAATGTTCTAATCATATTATTGCTGATTTTGGGTATCAATTATCTTTGGTTTTGGAAAATGGATCAAATTACGTTATGTGTGATGTCTTTCGAGTATTTGATATAAATATACATATATATTGCACTAATGATTGTGTTCAAGGTTTATCTTATTTATGGGAATAGAGATTTGTGTAATTTTCAAGTGGGAGTTATTATGGAATCGATATATCAGAGGTCGAATATCATATACCGCGAGTTAAGTGCTACCAACTAATACTTTATCTTAT
The DNA here is from genome assembly GCA_018703695.1 of Prunus fruticosa. Lineage (NCBI taxonomy): Eukaryota > Viridiplantae > Streptophyta > Magnoliopsida > Rosales > Rosaceae > Prunus > Prunus fruticosa. The sequence goes on from CM031922.1 coordinate 9,731,372, forward strand.
GCGACTGTGAGCATTGCTATAAATGTATGTGATTCCAAGAAATTAACTTAGTTTGAATTTTGTGAAATGAGACAATATAGAAACTTATCATTTTCCACTTGTTTAGTTTTGTCAAATTTTAAATAAATAAATAATCTAAAATGGAAATGGAAAATGAAAATCTATTTCATGATCTTATCTACATGGTTCTTTTGTTCTTTACAAATCAGAGTTTGTATTGTGTCTGTTTATTGTTTTCCTTAATCTAGAAATGTAAATTTATGAGAATATATGTTTTTTCTTGATTGCATACACTTATACCTTTTCTTTTCAATATGGAATTTCTTTATATTGGTGTGAATGCCCATTTAATCTTGTCAAACTTTAATTTGCTGAGTTTTCTATGATTACTTGTTTTGAAACCAACTTCAATTTATTGAGAATTAGAATTTTTACAATTATGGAGAAATTAATTTTGACTATTCTATTTTGTGCATATGTCCATATATAATATCTATTATTTATGTATTTAGTGGTATTACTACTATATTTACTACGATTATTGAGATGACATTGAATTGGCATTTGAGTACCAAATTTGAAATTGTAAGCATGCAGCTTTTATTTTATTTTGATTGATTCGTTTTGTTTGTAATGGAAAATATAATTTGAATTTAGTGGTTTTGGACGTTAGCTCCTTTTGGTTCCAAAATTAGTTAATTGCTATTAACTTCTTTTGGAAGCTTTTGCATTGCACATTTAATTACGATATTTTTATTTATTTTTTAATTTATGCAGCTTTAGTTTCAAAACTTTAATGTCAATTTCATGACATTTAGAGCCCTTAGTTTTGGCAATAAAGTTGTTGATATTGTTAGGTGATCATTATATTGTTAGGTGATCATTGCTTTTAATGTTCTGAAAATTTATGCAATTAATTACATTTTGTTTAAATGTCTTGAATTCATTTTGCCAATGCCTATATATTTCAATTGTGCAATCCTTCATATTAGTTACTTGATTTAATCTTGATAAAATATATTGAGTGAACTAATGTTCTTTTGAGTGTGAAGTCTTGACAGTTGCCATATTGAGTTAATTGCCAGGAAGTGTACTCTGTGAAACCTTCTTGAGAAAACTGAAATGAAATAATAAATTATATCATTGCTTTTATTCTCACTTCTCTTTCCCACAATTTTGAGTGTGTTTTCAATTTCTTTATGCTCTCGTGAGAAAGATTCATTACATTCATTTAGTGACATAATAATTTTTATATTCCCTTGGCAAACATGTTGTGTCCGTGTGAAATTTGTTTATATTAAAATTTTTATTATGAGACTAACTTATCTGCAACTAATGATTACCTTGGTATAAAATTTTGGTAGAGACTTCTTATTGTCTTATAGGTTCCTATTGAGAATCAAGAAGATACAATTTTAACCTGGATATGCGATCATGATTTCAGCCACTTTGAGTGCACAAAAGGGAGGAAGAGTATCCTGAAATACTCAGTGTTTATAGTTAAATTTATTTAATGAATTCATTGTTATATTGTTGTTCACAAGTGGTGGCAGGTGTACTCAAAGTTTCATGGACTTGAGAGGTACTCTTGATCATAAGATTTAATGTATGATGTTTTCTGTTATACTTAAATGTATACCAATCCGTATCTAATTTCCGATTATACTGAGGTGAAATCTACTAATTATTTGTGTGCAAGAGTGTGTAGGAAATATTTTAATAATATGCAGGTTTAAAGCTTGCTAAAATGGAGAATAAAGACATGACCTAAAGTATACATGCCTTGTGAAGGCTAGTCTTGATATGCATGCCTCGTGGAGGAGGCTATTAATGCAAAATGTCGAGGGGGATGTGCTTAAGCCCATAAGGGAGTCACCTAGGGAGGTAACCCAACTTCTGTGATTGGAGATCCCATGAAGGAAGTTCAATGTGGTAGAAACAATCCATATTGCGTGACTCATATAGCACTCATAAAACTATGGAGATATCCTTGAGATATTCTTCTGCACATCCCTAAGGCAAAAGTGCTATTTTATGTGACGTAAGGAAGGGATCTATCCCTGAATGAGTTTCGAGGCGGGCAAACTCCCGCAGAGTGCAGGTCACATGTACTCTTGGAGAACTCACCTAAGTGAGAGACGTCGTGAGGCCGCGACTATGAGAATTGGGTTATTCTCTAGTAACTCTCATGAGAATCAAGATGAGCGCATGGCCATAAATAGCGCTACCCCGCATCCAAGTCTCAACTAATACTATGTGTGAGATATGTTGAAGTTTGGTCAAAGGTGCCGAGTTCAATCCTGTACACTCAGGTTCCTCAAATGGAGACTATCATCACTAAGTGAAGGTTCAAGCCCGGAAGGCACCTACACCTATTACATAGTATTATATTGCCATATATATTATATATTTTTCACTGGTTTTTGTCACGGTAAAATTTTGAAAATCTTGTGGGGGATTGTTGGAATTTTAAAAGATTTTAAAAATTTAACCGTTTTATTTATTTAATTATTTTTCTGTTTTATTTTATTTATTGTGGGGGTTATAAATATTTAATATTCAGGTTTTATTTCTGGTTGGTGAATGCCATTATTTTTTGGTTGGTGAAGGTTACATGTTTTTGGATGCCTATAAAAGGCCACTCCTCCTTCACATTTGATAGACACACAATACACCATCAGAATATCACATACCACAAACTAATTCTCTCATTTTCTACTTTTATATATATTCTCTACTTTATATTATTATTTTGGCAATGGTTCTGTGACTTGGATACCCATATCCGTCTATGAACGTGCTCATAGCGGATCCTGAGTTTGTGTACAAGGGGTCGTATCTTGGAGTCTTGTAGACCGTCAGGACCTGCACGTAGGGAGGCTACAAAGGCTTTAGGACAGCGTCTTTGACGTGCTTCACCGTACCAAACTCACCTTCTTACTTATTATTTATTTTCCTTTTACTTACCTATTATTTTGTTTTCTTCAATTTCATTATACCTTCAAAGCTTTCTTATTTATTTATTATAACATTATTTATAATATAATGTTTTTTGTGTTTGGCTTTACGGAAAATGAAAACTATATTTTGTATATTTTTTATAACACAGTTTTGTGCTTGGGGGTAATACTTTTGGGGGTTACTCTTGTTGTGCGCAGCGGAAGCGGATTGCACTGTGGTGGTTGATATGAAACCGTTGAAACAACAAGAGCAAAATATGAAATACAGAAATCCAAACGACACAAGGATTTATACCTGGTTTCGGCCCGTGTGTAGCCTACATTCAGTTCGAAGATAGCGAGAAATTCCACTAGTATCCCAAAAGAGATTACAATCAAAGGAGATTAACCCTCTCACCTATCCTAGGAATTACAGAGTTTAACTCTCACAACCCAAATCTCAAATACACCCAAGTCGCTCACACACCGATACCAAGCAGAGAGAACAAATAGTGCCACACCCAAAGACCAGTAGAGAAAATACATTTTTCTCTCACTCGTAGACAAGGAAACTGTCTTCAATGTGCAGCCACAACAAAGAGGAGCAGCAGCTCCTTCATCTCTCTCTCACATGGTGCACGGCTTCACATAGGAGAAAGAAACTAAATTCTTCTCTCCCTCTCTCTTTGGTGCGGCACAAATGCCCACACTCACAACATACGGCTTGCACCTCCTTATATGAACCCATGCATGCAACTTTCAATTAATCAATAATCAACACATGCCAACTCACGGCCAGCCAAAGAAGGAATAAACCCTTCATCCACCATGCTTTGTCTCCCCACCAAAGACATCATCATTCCATAACATCATTGGCCACCAACTATCAACAACTCTGGCTAACTATGTCGGTCCTAGGAGCAGAAGGACCCTATGGAGGGCACCAGGCGGCGGCTTCGTGCCATTCATGGCCCGCCTCTTCGTCCCGCGGCAGCCTGCATAAAGCTTAGGGTCACTTTGGCAAGGATAGCAGTGAATCTGAGAAGCATGTGTTTTTGCTGCTGCTTGTAAAATTTTCAACGTTAGCTTCTTTTTCTAATAATGTAATTATGTAACTATTAAGTACTGACATGGTCCTACGTGTACGTGATAAAATATTTATTTTGTTTTAAGTATTGACATGGTTCTGTTTCTTAGAAATACAAATTTTATTGCAAAGGAATATTAGTGTAATGATTTGGAGTATTTACTTCCTAAGGTAAAGTTCTAGTTTGATTTCTAGCATCCATGTAGTGTGTGTGATTTTAGTACACTATCGTCCCTTTCAATAAAAAAGATTCTAAAAAAAGTACAAATACAAATTTTATTAGAAGCAGTTGAGTTATTCTTATTTTAGTGGAAAAAAACCAAAGCAAATTTTTGTTGTTTTAGAAAGACGAAATTTATTGAAAGTTTAAAGAGAGGTACATGTCCTGATTTAGATCATGAGGTTTTTCAAACCAAACACATGCCAACAATAGCAGTTTTGGTAACTTAACAAGTATAATTGCAATTATTATTATTTATTTATACAAACAATATGATATTTACAAGATACTTCTGAGGTAGGGAACTAATTACAAATTCACACAAGTTTTTGTATAGTGGTGGTCATCAACCTGAACCTAACTAAATTCGCCAATTTGAACCGTAATGGTCGGTTTGATTTGGTTTTGATCAAGAAAAAAGTCAAATAGTTTAAAAACAAATTGAACCGTAATGATTTATTTTGGTTCGATTTTGGGCTTTTGCAAATTGGCCTAAATCAAACAGTACCGTATACTTGTATATTTTATTTTACACATGTAGTTCTCTCATTAGATAATAACTAGATGTGGATGTTGAATGAATGTAATTTTGAGTTATTGATATTTGAATTGTAACTATATTAATTATTGAACTTTGAAGTTTTATGACATATTGAATTTTAGAATGGTCCAATATGCTAGAAAAAGAAAAGAAAATGTAACAAGTTATAAGAGCATCCACGGTGGGGGGTGTATGTTAAATATACACCTCTTGTGATTAGGAATCACCCGCAATGGGGAGGGGGGGGGGTGTATATGAATGTAAAATTACATCACTACCTCAAGATGTATATTTAGATGCAATTGTACATCTTTTTTTACATCTCTTGCAGGTGAGACCCAGCTGCAAAAAGGAGAGGAAAAATGGAGAAAAGTGGCTTTACACCTTCGAAAATACACCCCCCCTCATTGGAGCAAAAGCGTATTTACACCCCCCAGGAGGTGTAAAGGGGATGTAAAAGTGGCTTTACACCCCCGAAAAAATACACCCCCCTACTATGGATGCTCTAAGTTTTTTTTGTTGTAATTGAGCTAACAAAGTTGAGAAAATGCAGAAGAAAAAGGAATTGGGCTTAGGCCCAAATATGCCGAAGCAAACTATCTTAAATTGATTTGGTGTGGTTTCCTCTAAGATTATTGTTACAACCAAACCAAAACTAAATTATTTTATAGTAATTAGTTCGGTCGTAATTTTAAAGCGAAACCGATCCAATCCAATCCGAATCATGTCCATAAAAATGTTTAAGAATGCAAGCCCGTTCATTCATCGCAACTTGCAAGGAAACTATAGATTGAATACCAATTTGGGCCATTCCCATTTGAGTCCAATACTAAATGAAAGGTGGCGAAATTCTATAGGGCAAATGGATGGACTCCAATGTGCAACAAGTAAGTATAATTGCCGAGTGTACTAAAAGCAAAGCTGCCGAACTCTCCCGATCCATTATTATCTTCGTCACTGTTTAACTAACCCAACCATAATTCAGCTTAAATAAAAAAGAAAAGAAAAAAACCCAACCATAATTAAGACTCGTTAAATAAATTCAACGTTTTTCACCTTAATTACGATCTCTACATTTCTCCTTTTGTTCTCTTCTCTTCTCTTCTCTCTCTCTCTCTCTCTCTCTGAAGCTCACGCTCACTTCGTGTTGTTGACAATGGCTCGAGGCACATCTCAGTCCCAAACGACGGCGTCCTCCTCCACCTCACGCCCCGGCGTAATGGCTCCCCGCGGCTCTGCAGCCGCTACGGCCGGAATGCGCCGCCGTCGCATAGGAGGCTCTACCAGCTCCGGAAGCGTCGGCGGAGGCGGAGGCGGGTCTGGTGCTGGCAACAACATGCTCAGGTTCTACACAGATGACGCTCCTGGATTGAAGATCACGCCGACTGTTGTTCTCGTCATGAGCCTCTGCTTCATTGGCTTCGTTACGGCTCTTCATGTGTTCGGCAAGCTCTATCTCCACCGATCCGGTGGTGGAGCTTGAGTTTCGGGTCCTGGTTCAGATCGGGTCTCTATTCGAAGCTTAATGGGTAATCGAACAATACGGTGTTTTCTTTTTGTTATGCTCTGTAAATTTTCGCAGGGTTGATGTTGGTAGGGTTTCAATTTTGTTTAACTCTGGATTGGATGGATCTTGGATGGTGGTTTTAACGAAATCGAAGTGATATTTAGCTGTTCTTAATTTTGCTCTGATATATTTGTTTTACATATTGATCTTGATTTTAGCTCCAAATCGATGGTTGCGTATGTTTTGTTCATTTTCGTTTTGGATTTGTTAAAATTTAAAGAGTACAAGAAAACAGGACTTGAATATGTGCACATAGTTCCATGTTGCATAGTTATAAAAAGTATGTAGCCTTTTTGCTAGTAAATGCTGAAATTGGAAAACGGTATCCAAAGAAAAAAGAATAGATCTTTGGAGAAGAAGCCCGCTTTTGCTGAAAAATTCCTGGTATTTTACTTTGTTCTTGACTGAGTGGTAATATCACATAATTCTGTTCAATTCAGGTAGGCATCTCCCTTTTGTTCAAACAAAAGGGCAAGCATCTCATTTATGTGTAAAGCATGTGATCTTAGGTGGTTTTTTATATGGAAATTTAGTGCTTATAAGAATACTGTTGTATGATTACTATTTTTTGGTCGGAACTGTTGTATGATTACTGTTTTTTGGTCGAAACTGTTGTATGATAACTAATCACTGATAATTGGTTAGTCTTCTAATTGCATACTAGTTCTTCTGAGTATCATTGAGAATTTTTAGCAGATCATGAACTAGATAGTGTTATTTTTGTATCCTAATAGATGGCCAATTTACTCTGATATATGATCTCCCCTAATTATTGCCTCTTGAGAAAATAAGTTAAGGATGACTTTGCATTGCATTGGATTTGTCATTGTACATTGACCTTTGATGTATGATCAGATAACCATGCCCTTGATCCTTTTTCTTGGCGGGTTGAGATCTCAATAAATGGAAAGAAATAAAAAAAAGATTAAACATCAGCAGAATGCAAAGAATGCGATAGAAATGTACTGTAGCGAGGCTTCTTGTCTAGGTGCACATGATTGTCAATTTGTCAGTGTAATTAGAAGGAATGAAGTTTGTTATTTCCATATTTGTAAGTAAAAGAGGTGGGGTTCATAAGTTCTTTTAGAGTGCCCATTTCCCATGCATATCTTCAAATCATTAAATACTGACTTTGATCGCAACAAATCTTTTATTGATGATTAATATAATGTTTATGGGAGGGAAGGCTAACATGAGTTTTGGGCTGGGGCTGAGTTTATCCCCAGAGTTCACCATTTTACACTTGTTGATCCCCTCAACGTCTCAGTAGTTTAGTGTATAGATAGATCATTGTGGATTTGACATTGCTTGGTGAGTGCAGAGCAAATACAAATATTTGTTGTTCCAATATATGACCGCACAAAAGTAAGAGTTTCCCTTGATAGATGTGTTCTAATTGTATGATAAAACTCTTTTAAGCATGATATTATTTACTTTGCTTGTTTTGAAGCTTTAAGAATGAGGTGAGCTTTATGTTTATATTAGAGTTCATGTCTACTGGATGATCTGTTGGTTTTGGGATTTGTAGCAGGCCCTGTATGTAAGGTTAGTTGGATGAGTTTTACCATCTGACAGATTGTTGAGAATTGCAAAATGTCTTACTGATTTACAAAACTTTTTGAATAAGTCGACATTGCACCATGGTAGAATATTATTTTGAAGCAAAGTGCTAGTGATTGTTAGGATTTACTGAATGGGGATGGATGAATATACCAATAGTTGTACCTCATCTGATTTTTCATTTGCTTTCAAAACAAATAGTTTTGGCATTGTTCATGTAGTTTAGTTGTCAAGATTGTGTTTGGTTGTGTTTCTGTGTTGTCCTCTGTCGTCCTTCCATTCTCGAATTAAAATTTTTGTTCTCTGTATAGGATTAAGGTTTCCATTCTCCTCAACATCTGTGAGGATCTCTCCTTATCCTTTTCCCTTCTAAACTAACTAGGCATTTAAGCATCTTATGCCATGTGGAGAAGCCCACATTTTACGGGATTGCTTTCATTTTTTCTTCACTTTCTCTAACCTACAAGGCTAGAGAGAGTGAACAGAATTTGCTTAAGTTTCTTCTCTAGATCTGCCAATGATGAACCTAAGCCCTCGAACCTTCCCACACAATACATAGATGATAGGGCTCGAACCTAGGACCTTGCCTGGGTGAGCAATTGCTCTAAACCATTACATTAGTGGATGTTTTGCAATACTAATAGTGCTTTTAATCCACTAAATTAATTGAGTTATTTTATTTAAACCTACAAGGTGACTCTTTTTTATTGACACCCCCAAGTCGTACAAAATGACAGTCCATTGATTCTGTTCTATTGCAGATAACCGTTTAAACATAAAATCTGGTTGTTGAACATGATGGATATGAGAATGAGTTTTGGATTTGTTGTGCTTGGCCTGCAAGCGAGCTTTGGATAGGAGGTGAATTGAGTTTTTGAGTTGTTTGTGCTTGTGTGAGGTTGGGTTGGTAGAGGGGTGGGTGATTCCGGTGAATCGCGGTGGATGAGCTTAATGGTCAACCCCTGTTTGCCATGGTGGCTCTTGGCAGCAAGCAAGAAATAGCCATTGATTCTGTTCCAGATAAGATAACCTTTTAAAGATACAATCTGGTTATTGCGAAAAAAGAAAAGAAAAAAAGAATCACCCTCCGCTAATAATCAAATATATCAGGGATTATGTCTGCTAATTGGTCTCATCATAAACTACAAGAGTGCGACTTAGCACTAGAGCATCCATGTGGTACTTCCTCATCATCATCATCATCAATATTGATCACCACATTCATTGATTTTCTTTTTCTTTCGTGTATTTGTTGTGGTGCTTTATTGGTCTTTTTATGAACACTTGCTCTTATTCTGTCGAACTTATTATGATTCTTCCTCAATCGACAAACCACAAAATCAAAACCAGGAGTAGTTTGATCATGACCATCATCACCTACAAAAAGGCTATATTCATCCAAAAACCACTCAGCATTGTGCTCCGACTTTGGATTCTTATACCGAAGCTTTCTTACGCTACCAATAGGATTAGCGTTTCCATCGTAAATCAATTTGGGGGCTACTCGTTGGCTCCAAGTCCCTTCGCGGCCAATCCTGCGATGGGTGCGCGAACCCAAGTAGTTTATCCTCTTTAGCTGGCAGAGGAAGTATAAATCTTGATCATGGAGTTGATCTCGTCCATAGTCTTCCCATATTTTCCATGGTTCTTTGGTGCCAAAGAGGTCCTCGTCATGAACAATGCCGTGGTATGACGGGTTCAAAGGCTCTCTCTCAATCACCATCTTATAGAGAATAGAACGGATGATTTCTTGATCTGTGGGGTGGAAGTGGAAAGCTAACGACACATTACGCGAATCAGCCATTAATGCTAATATATGATGGATCAAGTGGAGGAGTTCTTGTTTCTGCTATTGTTTGCTTAAGGTTTTGATGGAACAAGGAGACGGGCAAGAGATTTGTGGTATTTATAAGCATCACTGAGTCCATGTAGCGATGGGAACATCCTAGGAATTGGAGTGTCTGGGCATGCTTATTTATTCGGAATGGGAAAGTTGGGATTATTAACCGAAATTGTAATCCGGAGAGTTATGAATCAGGAAACTTAGGAATATGGGAATTAAAGAATTATAATCTGATTAAAGATTAACTACATAAAACTACTTGAACTTTGGGAGTCGTTTTAAATTAATACCTGACCTTTTAAATTTTACACGGAGATATCTAAATTCACGGAAAACATACAAATCAAATCTTTCGTTAGCAAGTCCGGAAGAGGAGACATTAAGTGCTGATATGTTAGGTTTGATGTGTAATTTTTTAATATGGAGTGGACCTTTATGTGGATTAAAAATTAATTAAAAATTTAAAATAAAATATCTGAAAATATAAAAAAATAAATTGAAACAGTAACCACTTTCATAAGAGGACTATTAATCCCGACCCCAGCCATGAATAGTAACCTCACCAATAGGTGTTCATGTTACCTACCTTTTAAATTGAAACAGTAACTTCCACATCGCCACCATTAATCCCGAGTCCCGACCCCAGCCACCACTGAAACAGTACCGAGAAAACCCAGCCACCATTGGAACAGTAACAAGAAAACCCAGCCCCCTTCCCCAACATACTCTCTCCCTCTCCCCTTCTCTCTCTCTCTCTCTCTCTCTCTCTCTCTCTCTCTCTCTCTCTCTCTCTCTCTCTCTCTCTCTCTCAGATTAGCCACAGCCCGACCCCCAGCCACAACAGCCGCCGCCAAACCCCCTGGAATTCCTCAGCCCACACTCTTCACCACCGCACCACTCACCCTTTAATATGTAAACATGTAAATTACTTGGAGATGGGAGAATAGATAGTAGCAAGGGGTTTCGAGTTTCAAATCTGGAACATGATATTTCCGTATGGAATTAGGAAAGCGTGGAGAGGTCTGAGGCAGGGAGTAGGTGTTAGTCTTTGCACCATGGGCCGCCTATAGGACCCGACCCATCAAAAGAAGAAGGATAGATAAATTAAAATTAAACCCGGTCGGGAGACGGAATGGCCAATGGGATGTGTACCCGCCAAAAATACCGTTAATGAAGTGGAGGCTGACGAGTCTTTCCTTCTCCAAAAATGAAAAAAACTGTCCGAAAACTCAAAGGAAGACAGAGAGACGCAACACAGTGCCTGAACGAGACGAGACGAGAGAGAGCCTCTCTAACACAGCGACTCGACTCAATATGCAAGAAATATGCTCTCGTTGACCACGAAATCCAAACCGCTCTTGTGATTTGTTTTTTCCCATCTGATTGTTTGTGTTTGGCTGCTGAGAAAATGCAGGAAGTTTTGAGTTTGTGGTGTTTGATTGTGTGTGGGAATATGCAGAAAGCCAGAAGGCTTCGAGGGATAGCAAGTGTGGAGATTCGTCGGACCAAATGCTCGATTGGCTCAGTAAAAGGTGAAATCATATTATCTTCTTTTCCTTCTAGGCCATATTACCATTTCATATCTCCTATTCATGTTTTACCCTGCTTCAAAAATATACTTCCCACCTTATGATGTTTCCATTGCACTTCTGATAACTGATCTGCATTTTGCTTTGACAACAGAAATTGCAAATGTAACCAACCCACATATTAGGTCTTATCTTACAATTTTGATACCAGTATCTATCTATGACAACCCTTTTTCTTAGAGAATTCTTGGGAACATCAGTCCTGCAACGCCGGAGCATGAATTGGAGTAGGGTTCTAAACATAAATTATACGCAAGTGCACGAGGATTAAGTTTTAACTTTTAATTAAGGGTTATTAACCGAAATGGTCCCTTAACTTTAGCTCAAGTATCATTTTGATCAACTAACTAAAATTTTCATTTCAATAGTCCCTTAACTCTTCATTTGGTATCAACACGGTGCCACCGTTAAAGTCTATTAATATTGCCGTTAAATTGAGGGGTAAAATTGTCCATGTGAATTAAAATATTAATACAACAACTTAAAAAATTAAGAAAACTATTATAGGAACTTGTACCTAATTTTAAAATTGAATCTTACCACCAACATGCCTTTTTTTTGTCTAACATGAACTTAAAAAGTAATATATTTTTTCTCTATTGTTTAAATTAATTACAAAAATTAAAATGAGATAAATACAAAAATAAATAACAAAAAATTTAAAAAAAAAACCCAAAAACAAACAAACCAGGAACTGTAGAAAATCCCACCTCTTCACTCTAACCCCGCAGCCTCCCCATCTCAGCCTCCACCCACCGTCACCCAACCACTCCCAAGCCCTCTCACTGTGACCCGCACCCGCACCCCTCTCTCTCTCTCTCTCTCTCTCTCTCTCTCTCTCTCTCTCATAGATCTATGATCTTCGTTCATCACCGCCAAACTTCCTACTCTCTCCAGTCCAAATTCACGAAAATTACCACCCAAAAGCTACAAAAATGAAAACCTATGAATGGTGGTTGTTGGCACTAAAAACTGAACGGATAGAGATGAGTGCAACTTACAAGTGATGAGGACGATCTAGTAGATCGATTGAGTGATAGATGCAGATTCTTCTTGTCCTTGGATGTAGATCATGAATAGAAGAAAGCCGAGATTCGTAAGGTCTATGGAATCGATGTGGAACCAGCCTAAGACCCTCCGATGATGAAGTAAGTTTGTTTTCTGAGAGCCTTCACTGTTGGCAATATATTTAATATAAAAGTCAAGCTGGAAAGTCTAACCCCTGTGTTGTAGTGAAGGGGCTTATTTATAGAGGGCATTTTGTATGCTCTTAGTACTCAATTTCGATGTGAGACTCGTGGGAGGGCCCTATGAGGTTAACACGAGTCTTTAGATATTTCGGGCGGGTGCTTCGAGGTTGATTCTCCAGAATCGGATAGGGATACCCGATTGTTTGGGGTGGGCATTCAAACCGGCAAACCGAAAATCCGAGCCGAACCGCACCGAGAAAACCGAAAAAAAAACCGAGTTGACTAAAAAGTCAACAACCGGTCAAAAAACCGAACCGAACCGGTTTGGACCGATTCCAATTCCGGTTTCATATCTCCAAAAACCAGACCGGGCCGAACCGGACCGGCTTTAATATAATTAATTTTTAATTTTTAATTTTTATATATACATTGGGCCTTATTTTACCTCAACATTCATTCCCACCTTGAAGCCCAAAGAATTGGGCCTAAACCTATCATCTATATCTCAAGCCCAACACTTTATTTTAATTTTTTTAGTAGCCTACCGTTTTTAATTAATATCACCTCAGCCAAAATTCAAACCCTAGCCGCATGTCTATTTCCTCTCCCTCTCTCTCTCACTATGTCATTCTTCCAAATCCAAACCCTAGCCGCAAGCTCTCTATTTTCCCTTCCGTTTTCTCTCTCGTTGCCCTTCCCTTTTTTCTCTCTCTCTCTCTCTTTTTTTTTTTTTTCTTTATTCTTCTCTTTTTTCTCTCCTGAAGAAAACCTAGCGTCAACTTCTTCTCCTCTTCCTCTCCTCTCTCTGATTTCTCTTTGTGTTTCTTCCTGGGCATCGATTGGATCTATTTTGCTGGATAGTTTTTTTGGGTATCTTTTAAGGTTAAGATCTGATTTTTCTTGTCCAGATTCGTCGATTCGCTCTCAGCTCGCAGCAAATGACGGTGACGTTCCTCCTGCCAGTTGCTTACTCAGGTCAGTATCTCAGAGCATATCCATATCTAATCTTAGCAAAAATTTTGTTTTTGTTTTTATTCCTGAAATTCTGAAGTTTGGGTTTCAGCCAATTTTAGAATCAGTTAAACTTTAAAGCCCATTATATCCCTTTTGTCTGCCTTTGAACTCTAAGGGGCTTTTGATTGAAACTGCTTTAATTAGCGAATTGATGCGGTGGATGATCTAATAACACTTTTTTTAATGATAGGTCAATGGACTGGTGGCATTGATGGACGGTGAACATGTGAGGCCTTTCAACCTGGGTAATCCAGGGAGTTCACCATGCTAGAGCTTGCTGAGGTTTGCCTTTTCCTCCTTACCATAATTTTAATGTTTTTCATACACTCCATTTAGACATCAGAAAATGCTCCAAGGTGCTTGGACGGTAATTCTTTTAAATTTTTTTGTAGTGATTTTGCTCCTTTTTATCCTTGTTTTGTCCCAATATCCAGAAGCTGATAAGAGTTTGATGTTCTTGAGTGATTTTTATGCTTGCAAATGAACTACACTGGCCTCTCAAATTTTTGCTTTTTCCTAATGAACAGGTTGTCAAAGAAACAATTGATTCAAGTGCGACAATAGAATTCAGACCAAATACTGCTGATGATCCACATAAGAGGAAACCTGACATTAGCAAAGCAAAGGTGGTCTTGATGGAGACGAAGCACCCAATGGCCAAACTCCTTTGTGTTGCTGTCATCCATGGCCATGCCCCATTTTTTTTCCCCAAATTGGAGTGTTTTGATTTGTGATACAAAGCCCTAGTTATTTTCACTGCACCTGATGTGCTCCTGGGCTTTGTTGGAATTGGCCCAATTCTAAATAATCCAAGCAAGCCTTTGCCTTTATTGTTTCTTTCAACTTTTTTAATCTTATGGAGAATATTGTAAAATTAAAAATTAAAAAACTGTTGCCGGTTCAAACCGGAAAAACCAGAAACCGAAGGGATTTGAAGGTTAGGATTGGATCGGTTGAATAGTTTATTTTTTATCAAAATTGGACCGGCCCGAATCGGATGAACAGTACGGTTTATGTTCTAAATTTAACTAAGAACCGGTCCAAACCGGACCGTGCCCAGCGCTACCGATTGTAGACAATGCTAGGGCCTGTCAGCGACTGCCCTGCGGCTTTGAGAAAATGTCATCGGTAGCCGATGCCGATTGTTTGAGGCCTTGGGTATTTGGGGAGTTTCTCTTCCCACGTGTCGCTGGATGAGTGAAAGGTCAGATATGGTACAAACAGTGGTGTTTCTCTCTCTCTCTCTCTCTCTCTCTCTTTCTCTCTCTCGTCTTTATACACCAACCCAAATATGATATGGGGTTGTTTTTGTTGGGTATGACTTATATTTGAATTGGGTTGGCTTGATTTGTAGGGCTCCTTTGGGCTTGAAGTTGCTACTTTATGCGAGAGATCGAGGGGGTTGGAGAAGGGAGGCTGGGTTGAGGATGGGGTAGGCTGAGATGTGAGATGGGGAATGAGTCAAGATAGTTTGGTAGTTGTATATGGACGGTTTTACCCCTTAATTTAATAATAAAATTGACAGACTTTGACGATATGACCAATTTGATACTAAATGGAGAGTTGAAGGATGATTGAAATGAAAATTTTAGTTGGTGGACCAAAATGAGACTGGAGCAAAAGTTGGGGACCATTTCAGTCAATAACCCTTTAATTAATTTAACCTAATTTACTTCACTTAAAATCCTCATTGTGTTTATGTGACTATACTCACGTAAACACAAAGGGGATTTTGAATGAGTGATTTAATTAATTAAACTAACGAAATTAAAAGACAACACGAGTAAAAAAATCAGAGCACACAAATATGATAAATTCAAATTGATGAAAGCACTAGGACAATGAATTCACCACTAATATGATCTAGTCTCTTATTCACCTACCAATTAACTAACCAATTGATGTTGCCGCTTAATTTTCATTTTTCATGAATAGCTTATGATATTTAGGCTAACCCAAATATTTCTACATGCAATTCGCCTATGGTATTTAAGTCAAATATGAACACAGAGAAACTCATTAAGATGAGTGAAAACCTCTAACAAGCATGTAAACCCTAGGAGCATGGTATTTACCCTAGAAGATTTACAAATCTTGATCACTTGAAGCAACCCTCAAATTAAGTAGGGTATTTACTCTAATTTGCATTAGATAAACTCAATTAAAAATCTAGACGGTGATCAAGCATCAAGAAAATCAATTAAGTTTATAAAGCACAATGATTGAGAATCCAACATCAAACGACAATCAATAAATAGAGAAAACTGGATAATCATACTAGGGTTGCATCATGTCCTAGCAAAAGAAATTCAGTTAGTCATAGTCATAGAATTCGACATAAGCAAAAACATTATATATATAAAAAAAGACCTTCGCAAAGTTGCGGCACTCTTTCGGCGCTCTCTAATTTCTCCAAGTCTTGCATAACTCTTTGCAAGAAGATTTTTCCATGCTTAAATAGAGCACCTCACGTCATATTCCTAACCTAGCTGGGTTTTTACAGCAGCCCAAAAATAAAGAGAAACCTAATTAAAACATAAATTCTCAATGGGTAAGTGACAACAGGCGTAGTGGGCAAAGAAATAAAAAAAATAAACCTTTAATCCTTGTTGATTCTCTTGATGAGAATAGCCAAGAACAAAGGGCTCTATGCCTTATTGATTCCCATGGAATACCAAGTTGATAGAAAAAGAGAAAGTTCTTTTCAAATTTTAATTCATAAACTCATTCATCAAATGCTTCCTTTCTTACAATTTCATGCATTATTTATAGGAGCCTCTCAATCAAGATGAGATAACTCTTCATAACTCCCCTAAAATGAGATAAGATAAGATTAGAAAATTATGATGAGATAACTCCTCATAACTCTCATAAACCTTTCCTATCCTCACTTCCTTCCTAATGATAATTTCACTTTATATCTCCCCATAACTAACAAAGATGAAAAGATTCCCCTTCCTCTATTCATGAACCAAGATAACTCCTACATACGAAGAGACACATATTTAGTATAGGTTATTAATACTTTCCTCGTGCATAATGCGATCCCAATGGTCCATGTATGTATTTGCTAAACTTGTTGCATCGAGTAAGTAATTGACTCATCTTCCTACTTTGATTGGGATAACACATCAGCTGCTCAACACACATGTTTTGGGAATGATATAAACCTTCTGAACAAATATGGAACAATATGTAAATTGTAGCTCTTTGTCTTAGTTTTCCAATCATATATCGCATGCCTTTAGGAAAAACCGGGAAAGTCTACAAATATTCATTCTCTCACAGCAACATAGTTTTGACGGGATTGTAACTTATGCTGACTTGAGTTGAAAGACTGCTCTCATTTGCTGCTACGAAAATTTTATAAAACTTCCACAAGCATATTCAAGGTCTTAGCTTCAATCTCCAATTGGCCTTGCATAAAAAAACACTCCACCAAATAGTTGCATTTCTGTTGAAAGCAATTAAGAAGGTCCATGGGAGCCAACAAAAGGGATTTATATAGTGTGGGTTTGGGGGGAGAAAGCCACCAACATGCATCATGTTCAAACGATCAAAGTATTGGTCAAATATGATCATTAAACTATAGAGCCACACCTCCATATCAAAATCTCAGGTATAAGGATGGGTGGTAGGGTAGGAGCAACTGCAGCAAGCCAGTAGACGACCAAGAAAATCCTAAGGAAATATGAGGATTTTAGGGTTTGAGATTTTGTGGGATGGGAGAGAAGTGGACTAATTGGGGGTGATTGGATGAGGGGAAAAGAGGGTGGGAGAGGTGTAATGACTGAAGAGTAATGGGAGAGGAGATGTGGAGGAGATTTGGGCCAACATCTCGAAAATCAAGAGAGGAAGGGCAATCCAAAACAAATAGAAGAAAAAGAAAAAGGAAAAGCTACAAAAGAGGGTAGCGGAAAAGCCACACCATATGTGGCAGAGGTGCCGCCTAGAAGGGCGGCGGCATAGCCCCAACAGCTCAAAAGAGGGCGGTGGGGAAGGAGAGAAATTCTGGAGAGAAGAATGAGCCTTTCTTTCTAAAGCTCTCTCGGGTTCTTGCGTTTTTTGAGCATCCATGTGGTACTTCCTCATCATCAATATTGATAATCACATTCATTGATTTTCTTTTACTTTCATGTATTTGTTGTGGTGCTTTATTGGTCTTTTAATCCACACCTGCTCTTATTCTGCCGGACCTATGATTCTTCCTCAATCGACAAATCACAAAATTAATACAAGGAGTAGTTTGATCATGACCATCATCACCTACAAAAAGGCTATATTTATCCAAATACCACCCACCGTGGTGCTCCGACTTTGGATTCTTATATCGAAGCTGTCTTATTCTACCAATAGGATTAGGGTTTCCATCGTAAACCAATTTGGAGGCTACTCCTTCTTTCCAGGACCCTTCGCAGCCAACCTTGCGATGGGTACGTGAACCACTGAAGTTTAACCTCTTGAGCTGGCATAGGAAGTATAAGTCTTGATCATAGAGTTGATCTCCTCCATAATCTTCCCATATCTTCCATGGTTCTTTGGTGCCGAAGAGGTCCTCGTCATGAACAATGCCTTTGTATGACGGGTTCAAAGGCTCTCTCTCAACCACCATCTTGTAAAGAATGGAACGGATGATTTCTTGATCTGTGGGGTGGAAGCGGAATGCTAACGACACATGACGCGAATTAGCCATTAATGCTAATATATGATGGATCAAGTGGAGTAGTTCTTGTTTCTCTCTATTGTTTGCTCAAGGTTTTGATGGGACAAGAAGGCTAGGGCAAGAGATGTGTGGTATTTATAAGCATCACTGAGTCCATATAGGAATAGGAATAGGAAGACATGCTTACTTAGTGGGAATGGAAGAGTTATAAATAAAGAAAACCTAGGAATATGAGAATTAGGGAATTAGAATTAGAATTCGAGTAATTACTCTCTTAGTCCACTTCCTCATTTTGAGGGGTATTGGATTACATATTTTAACGAGAAACACATAATTTTTTATTTCTTATGTGTTTAGTAAGTAACACGTATCTTGATAAGTAAAGATGTAAATTACTTGGAGATGGGAGTATAAAAAGTAGCAAGGCCCTTGGAGTTTCAAATCTGGAACATGATTTTTCCATATGGAATGAGGAAAGCGAGGAGGATCATGAGCTTCGTCCACAGCCTCTGATCCAAGGCGATGGCTGTGTTTACTTGTTTTTCTCATTTGAGTGGTACATTGAATGGTTGAGAATCCAATAGTTTTGGATGTGTCCGAATTTAAAAATTAAATTGAAAACAGGATTTGGAAAGAAGAAAAAAAGTTCCTGGTTTGTTTTTTGTGTTGTTCCCGGATTTTATATTTTTAATTCATATCTTCCTGATTTCGAATCAAATCAAATCCAATTCAATCTAGTTAGTTTTATGCTTATTTTGCTCTTATAGGTATTTGTAGTTGAAAAGGTTATGAACATTTTAAGTTATTTAATGGAGTTATGTTTAATATATTATATAATCAAAATAATTTTCTCTAGTATTTACATTTACGTCTATTAATATGTTTGATTAGATTAAACCTAAGGATAAATGTTTAATATTTCATTATTGTCTTTTTTCATTATCAAAACCGATCATTCAATCCAATCCAATATCAATTGGATTTGAACATCTAATATGATTGGATTAGATTGAAAAAATCACAATCCAATTTATATTGGATCGAATGAGAATTAACTAAATTGTATTGGTTTTGAACCGACGTACACTCCTATATGACACTATGCTCACATAAATTTGTTATTCATAAATGAGGTTGCAAATCTTGCTTCCATGCTGCCAATTATTGGTAGGAATGAAAACTAATGGGAAGAATACCCAATTAATATATACATAACAACAATGCTAGGCTAGCTAAATTTGCAAAAAATTATAGTAAGATGAGTGTGGGCAAATACTCGAATGAACGAAAAATTACGTCAATATCAAACTATTACTTTACTTAGAGAGTAGAACCTTGTTGCTGATTATCTTGCTGTTATTATGGGGCACAATTTGTCTTTGGATTTGTGTAGTTTTGATGTCTTCCTACTTCTTTGGCTCTTATTTTGGATGATGAAAGATTAGGCCAAATGTCGGCTTGGAGTATTTTTTGTTAGTTAATTTAATTTAATTTTTGGGTTTGTTCTCCCTTTAACCGACAAATTTTTTTTTTTTTTTTTTATTCTCAAAATAATTTGGCTAAGTTCGTTGTAAGAATTCTATAGTGATGCCCTACCTCAAAATAAATTGGTTAGTTTGATCAAACGGTTAAAGGATAGGACCTCAGAACTAAGCCATTGCAATTTGATTGTTCTTAGCCTGGTATAAGAGTGATTCTAGTGTGGGGTCTACAAGTCTGGGTTAGCCCTCAGGCAAAACCAGCCCTTGCTCCAGTCAGGGATTTGCTGACATCATCAACAAAAAAAAAAAGAATTATTTTAAAAATAAATACTTAGTCATATTTTTCACTTCCCACTCTATACAAATTCCTCTCCTTATATCTCATATGAATAGTAATTATCATAACAATGGGTGAAAACAACACAAGCCTTTTGCAAAGGCTGCTACTATTCATGTGAATAGTAATAACTCTTTCCTCTCCTTACCCTTTACCGTAGCAGAAATGGGTAGAAATGCTAGTACCCAACAAAAGAAAACAAGATATCAATAAGAAGAAAAAATAAAAGCGGGTACAATTTGACCCCAAAAAAAAGACCGGGTAGGGAGACGGAAATGGCCAATGGGATGTGTACCCGCCAAAAATACAGTTGACCAAGTCCACGGTGTCGCGTCCTTCCTTACTTCCTGGTTCTCCAGAAAAATGGTAAAAACCGTCCGAAAATTCAGAGGCGCAGAAAGAGAGAGAAACGCAATGCCTGAACGAGACGAGAGAGTTTCTCTCTCCCTCTCTCTCTCTCTCTAACGAAGCGATCTTCTCTTCTCACTCTGAGAGAAAACGAAAATGAGCGTCATCGACATCCTCTCCCGAGTCGACACAATATGCAAGAAATACGACAAGTACGACATCGAGAAGCAGCACGACCTCAACCCTCACGGCGACGATGCCTTCGCTCGTCTCTACGCTCGCTTCGATGACGAAATCCAAGCCACTCGCCAGGTTTTTTTAGCTTCCTGTTTCCTCATTCGGTTGCCGAGAAAATGCAGGAAAAGTTTGAGTGTGTGGTATTTGATTTTGGTTTGGGATGTGCAGAAAGCCGAGAAGGCTGCGACCGAGACTAATCGGGCTGTGGCGGTGGCGTCCAACGTCGAGATTCGTCGAACCAAAGCTCGATTGATGGAGGAAATTCCTAAGCTGCGCAAATTGGCTCAGAGAAAGGTGAAATCAAATCTCTGTTGATTGATTTTTAAATTTAGGAATTTAATTTTTTTTTTGTGCAAGCTGACTTTTTTATGAAAGATGTGTGATTAGATATGATTTGGTGGGTCACATTTTATGAAAATTTAATTATGCAATGGATGATGGGGTGCGATTGAGATTGTGTGTACGGATAAACTGAGTGATAATAGCTCCAAATTGATGTCATGTTCTTATCTGATAGCTGGCTTTATCTCCAAAGTCAATAGCTTCTTGGTTTTGGAAAAGTGGTGTAGATTGAGCGGGACCGTTACCGTGGGTCTATCAATGAAAATGATTCACAAGATAAGCAAAACAAGAGTGTTTCTTGTAGTAATGAAACAAAACAATCATCTTCAAAGAAATAGGGTTACTGTAGCAGAATCTAGAAGGAACTAGACTAGGAAGTACAAGACTTATGTCAGGGAGGACAGAGAGCATACGGTTGTCTAGAGATTATGCTAAAAGGAGACAACTGTCGGTAGATATCTCTCAAGGGATATAGCATTTCCTCTTTATTATACAATTTTGATTTTGGAACAATTGGCATAAGCATTGGGACTCTATAAAGTCCTGCATTAACAAACAGATAGAGAACCCCATTTGGATGAATTCTTAAGGGGTTGATTAGAATATATCAGTTTCTCTACTCTAATGACTTGGCATGCATTTGCTCGTCTTGCTTGATATGTGTTTGCTTCTATGAGTTTCTTGGGAGGCCTTTTATTCTGTCATACTTTACCAGCTCTGCATTCTTGGAGCAAATATGGTGTTCTTAAGGGCTTCATATCATCTTCGTTTTGTTAATTCCCTCAAGGCTATATTACCATTTCATATCTCCTATTCATGTTTTACCCTCAATTGACACAAACTCCTAATATGTTACCTTGCTTCAAAAATATACTTACCACCTTTTGGCAACTAATGTGGATTTTGCTTTGACAACTGAAATTGCAAACGTAACCAACCCATATTAGGTCTTCTTAATAATTTTGGTAGTAGCATCTAACTGCGATAACCATTTTCTCAGAGAATTCTTGAGAACATCAGCCCTGCAACGCTGGAGCATGAACTCTTGATCATTAATTGATCACAAGAGGATGCATGCCTATCATGGGGAATATTTTAAAATACTCACAACTAGACTTTTATCTTTTCAACTTAGATTTGTTGATTTTATCACCAGAGTTATCTCTAAAGGCATTGTGTAGGTTCGTTTGTTTTGCAGCCTGAAAACGTTTGAAAAACTCCAAGTTTATAACACGAATTGTTTTATTTGTATTTCTAATCCCTTACAATAACAGGTTAAAGGGCTGTCCAAAGAAGACCTAGAAACACGCAATGATCTGGTTCTTGCACTGCCAGAGAGGATACAAGAAATACCAGATGGGTCAGAAACCGCAGCCACAAAAGCTGGGGGATGGTTGACTTCAGCATCTCATAAAAATATCAAATTCGACTCATCAGGTAATCAGTGTTTTTTATGCTTTTGTTTGTTTGTTTTGTGGTTATATTTTTCAATGAATGCCTTTTGTTCGATTATTAATACTGGTGTGTTTCCTTACCAATCAGATGGGAACTTTGACAGTGCATTTTTCCAGCAAAATGAAGAATCAAATCAATTCAGGACGGAGTATGAAATGCGTAAAATGAAACAGGTATGTAACATTTTTTAAATTAATTTAGTTTCTTTTACATTTGCTCTGTGATCAACAGAGAAGAGAGAAGAATCATTTAGTTATACAGTTGCCTCTAGCTCTTGTATGCTATAACTCTGCACGTCTTTTGATTCAGTTGGTCATTTGTGCAGGATGAAGGTCTAGATGTCATATCAGAAGGATTGGGAACACTGAAAAATTTGGCCCAGGATATGAATGAGGTTTGGATGTGATTCACATACCTCTGTTTCATTTTGTTATTAGAAGAGTTTAGAGATTGATCATTGTTTCAATATTTTCAGGAATTGGATCGGCAAGTCCCACTAATTGATGAAATAGATACAAAAGTGAGAGCTTATTCTCTCACTGAAATCCTAGTCTTCTCAATCACATCTGGGAGAAATAATGTTGCAAGCATTTTATAAGTTCAATACTTACTGATGATGTTTTGGTGCCTTGACAGGTGGACAAGGTTACATCGGAAATAAAGAGTAACAATGTTAGGCTCAAGGACAATCTTCACAAGGTATCTGTAAACTGACCTTACTGATCAGTTCCAATTCTCACATTAAGCATGCAGGGTTATAATTATTAGAACCTTTGCTTTTTTTGGTTTTTCTTTTTGCAGGTGAGGTCGAGCCGAAATTTCTGCATTGACATTATTTTGTTGTGTATACTTCTCGGAATTGCCTTCTATATATACAAGTAAGTATCTTGCTCTGTGCATGTACTCAGAAATCGTAAATTCATAATCCCCAAATGCTAAGAGGCACTTCCTTGGAGCTGTAGAGTTGAAACGTTCTTTCAAATTGATACACGAATTTGTCTTCTGGAACATGTCTCATAAAACATTCAACTAAATGACATTAGGTTGATTTTATAGTCATGACACATATATTTCGTCGGTTTTATGAATTAAAAAGAAAAGGTTCTGTGTTCTGAATATGCTTTAGAACTGTTCCTACATCTTTCTTGGGCGTCTGCTGTTATGACTTCCTGCAGACCAAATAGTCCATCCATCATTATTTACTGTTGAACTGTATGTCCTAATTTTGTACTTAGAATTTTGTCTTCCCTTTAGCAAATGAATTCTACTGTTCTTTTGCAGTGCACTGAGATGAAATTGCATTCAAAAGGCTTCGATCAGCAGCTATTCTTGGACCATATCTTGCCTGGGCTTTCCTTACAACTTTTTAGCATCTTCAGTTCAAGTACGCCCTCAATTATCAAAACTAGTTTTGGCTAATTGAAGATGATTATTATATTTTACCAAAAAAAAAAAAGATGATTATTATATAATTTCTTACTCAGTGGTTCTTTCTCTCAATAAAATGGAATTTAATTTGTAGTTTAGGTTTATTTATTCCTGCCTGTACTTATCATGCTATTAATTTATTAAGCATCAGTTTATATTGGTACAACAAATGTTTCGTAAAGTCTGTTAGCTTGACCATAATCCGTACTGTGAGTAGGGAAAAGTGTTTTGCAGAAGTATTTAACGATGTCAAGTTTGCTTTCTGTATAAGTAAAGAATTGATAAAACCATGAAAGGAAAACGAACTGAATTTATATAATAATGGCCGATATCACAGAATTCTACTTTACATCACATAACAGCATCAGAAAAGTTTTTTCTTTTATTTTTTCCCATGATCAAGCATAAGCTTTTATGTATAGCCATAAGACTATTTATTACACCAGTATTGTAAGGACAATACACATATACACATAAACAGAGTTAACTAGACAGAAAATACACAGATTACTGTTTCGGTTATATTCATTGCTCGGCCTTGAAGGCCAATCCATACCATGCATTGTACACCTTATTTACATTTCATGCTGTATAGCCTGAAACTATCGCCTCCTGACTGTCCTTTCTATGAGGACACATAGCTTTCTGCAAAGAGTTTACTTCATTACTCGAAGTATGCCCCTGGGAAGGTCATTTCATTAAACTCCTTGAAGTCGGTGGGATGGGTTGGATGAGCATTGAGTAGGTCATACTGGGAGTGGTTTGGGATGTAGCAGTTGATAGCGTTGCCTGCCGGTCTCTTGCTAGGAGGAAGATTCTCATCTTTTTTCTTGCTTTCTCGATTGTTGATGAGCGGAAAGTGATTTTCTTTCATATTTTCTTCTCTAGTTTTCATTTCTAGTGTGTTGGAATCAATGCCCGAAGAAGAAATTGATATTGTTGATTTTACCATATTATTTGAAAGAACTTCATAGCTATCTTTGCTCCCTTGAAAGCTCATGCTTGAATTGGTCTCTGTTGGAGATGGAGCTTGACCAGAAAGTATGGAAGCTAATAGTTGGCAGTCTTTACATAGAAAATCGGTGATAATATCAGCGTGAAGGTTTGCATATGTAGGCTGTGTCTGCTCAACTTTTGGTAGGTACCTCCAAAATTCTGTGCTATAGCTGTCTTGACTGTTGCATGTGTTCTTTGATCTGTTTCCTCTCTGTTGAACTCGACATAGTACCCAATCATCCAACTGTGACAACAAGAAGCATTTTTTTAATTGCCTTTGAGATTACATTGTTCTTATCAAAGTTGATATCTGAACTACATAACCAAGTGATAAAAAAACATGAAAACTTAAATTGAAGTATGGAATCAGGTAAGGTTCTTTACCATCTGTGTTCCACTCAAAAAAAAAAAAAAAAAAGAAGCTATTTCACAAATTTAAGTACGATATGTCTGCACAAGATTGAGTATCTTGAATCTTGGGGAACAATATTTAAGAGGGAGCCTAGGCTAGGATGAAAACCTTCTATAAGCTTCACAAAGATGAGGAGTGAAGACTTAGCTAGAGTGTGGTAACTCTAAACGGTTGATGGAGGTCACTCCCATCAACAGTTATCAGTCACATGCACGTGGGTGACTGACGCTAGCACATATTTTATAGTGTGAAACAAAGTACCGTGTTAGTTGATTAGAAGTCTATGCCCTAACCAAGGAGGTTCTGGTATTGGATACACTAATATGTATCTAAGGCCCTCGAAGTAGCTTGCTCCATCTTTTTGAGATACATATATTTTGAGATTCATATATGGATATATGCAATCTCAATATCTCATTATATCCACTTACTCTCATAGACCCTTTTAACCTTGATGGTTTAACGGTATTGTCAAGCAGTCTATACTCGTTCATGATCCATTCAGTTTTAACTCCTTTTGGAGCACGACCAGTGTAAAAGACTAAAGCCTTCTTCACCCCAATGCGCTTCGATCCACAAGAGGTGAGAATTGGCTTGTCACTGCTAGCAGCCTTCCAATAGCCTGAAGCTGCTGCTCTATTTGGCCTCACCCCATTTGGATACTTCCGGTCCCTCGGGCTGAAGAAATACCATTCATCTTCTCCAAACAAAGCATTGTCTGCAAAAACCAAGCAATAAAAAAAAAACAAAAAAAACAAATTTAGCTGCTATGATCCATATAGAAGGATCAACCCCTCTGAGGAATTAAATGAGTGAATGCTGCAGAACTGACTGGGTAGCTCCCACGGATTATACTTATAGAGATCGATTTCAGTGATCAACTGCGCTGGAAGCGGATGCGAAATCACTTTGTTTCGCAAGTAATGAACAATGAGTTCTTCATCAGATGGATGGAATTTGAAACCAGGAGGTAATAATTGCAAAGCTGAAGAAGGAAACGTTGACTCTTTCTCCATAGAAAGCATTGTTTCTTGGATGATGAGAGAAGAAACAGAAGCAACGATAATATCAATCGAAAACAGTTGGTATTGTAAAAAGGGTAGTGGCGTGGAGGCATTATATGTGCAATTTTCATGCAGATGTGGACATTACGTGAGATATATAGTTTACAAGATGGTGTCACGTAAATGTTTGAACTCTTGAAGAAAGGGACTGAGAGACAGCTACCCCTTTGGATTTTCATATTGGAATTGCATTCTTCGACCAACCTGTTTGGATTGTATGGTCATTTGGCCCCAATATATAATTATGGCTTATTATCACAAAAGGTCCCTTAGGTTTACGAAACTATCAGATTGCATCCTTAATGTTTTTTTGTGTCACTCGTGGTCCTCAAGGTTAGTATGTGTGATCACAAATGGTCCCTGGTTAGGTTCCGCCAAACACTCCGTTAGTTCCTGGCGTGGCATATATACATATCACAAAACATCCTTGAGATTCACACATCTATCACAAATGGTCCCTGCAAATTTTTTTAACTTTTTAATTTAAATTCATAAAATTTTGATTTTCTTTTTTATATTATTTAAAAGTATATATTGTATTTAAATACATATGACACTATATTTTTGAAGATGTGGGCTCCACATATATGCCACACCAACAAACTAATGAAGTTTTTTAAAAATAATTTAAAATTCATACAATTTTAAAATGAAAAAACCATTTGTATAAGGATTTTAACCTTGAGGATCATTTATAAACCCTAAACCCTTGGTTATTTTCTTTTTAAAATTTTATGAATTTTAAATTATTTTTTAAAAACTCCATTAGTTTGTTGATGTAGCATATATGTGGAGCCCACATCTAAAATAATGTAGTGTCATGTGTATTTAAAATACAATATATATTTTAAAATTCATAAGAAAATTCATAAGATTTAAAAAAGAAAACCAAAATTTTATGAATTTTAAATGAAAAAAATTAAAAAAATTTGTAGGGACCATTTGTGATAGGCGTGTAAACCTCAGGGATGTTTTGTGATATATATATTTGCCACATCAGCAAACTAACGAGAGTTTTTGACGGAACCTAACGGCAGGGACCATTTGTGATCACACATACTAACCTTGAGGACCATTAATGACACAAAAAAACATTAAGGATGCAATCTGATAGTTTCGTAAACCTTAAGGACCTTTTGTGATAATAAGCCTATAATTATTAATTAAAAAATCATCATAATTAATTTGATTGAGTGGTTCTAGTAAAGTGAGTGTTTTTCCATGTAATTTACCTATAGCCTTACAGTAAAGAAGAAGAGTCATGTTGGTTTCTACTGAGTTTTGGTCAATCCTCTGTGTCTTAACATAGCCTTACTCACTTTGCACAGGATCTAAGTACCTATAGCTCCACTAGGTCTAGATTACTTGTTAGAATATTAATAATTGTTGACTCACATCATATCATAAAGATTTTAACGGCGGTAAAAACACCATTTCCCATCTGTTTTCAACGCAATGGTGCTCCAAATTGGCTGGACACTGGCCGGACTCAGATTGTCAATGCATGCAACATTGTCTTTAATTGTTCCAAATCTTCAATATTGGATTAACAAAAAGATTGCCTTCCACAACATAGTTTTCCACGAACCAAGCTTCATGGAGAAGCTGTCCACGTGTCCTCTCTCGCTTGTGCAAAGACATAGTAATGCCACCAAAATAAACACTAAAACTGTATCTTTCTGCCATTAAAAGTCTCCTTGTTTTCTACTTGTGGTTTCAGCGACGTCTCACTCTCTAGCCTCTCCCAAAACTTCATGATCAATGGCCGACATAAATTATTTTTAATTCTGTATAAATATATATATATTTTTATAGATAATTAGGTAGAGTTGTAAGGCATGAAAACTTTCTGTAATATATGAATTCAAATTTGTCGTTTTATTCAACTTATTACTGTTCGTGTTTATTCAAAAACAGTGTTAAAATTTATCGAGACAAATATATATAACTGGTTGCATTTATGGAACAAAAAGATCACACAAAAACTAATATATGGTTCAAATCCTACATGTATTTTCATTGTCAATTTTTCATATAAACATATGAGAGGTGCCACATAATTTCATCTCGAAATCTTTTTTTAACATCAATCTCGTTCCAAATTTGATGATCGCGTTGAACCTAATCACATTTCTCGACCTACTATACGAGCGAGTTTTGCTATAATAAGATAATTAAGTGGCTAACAATACACATGATTAGTAAGTATGATGCATCAAATGAAATAGTTTTATTTGTTGGTTTATATAGTAATATACAACTTCAACAAAAAATAAATTGCTGATGTTGTCGAGCCCTTTCCTGCGCGCAAGTCTCTCTCTTACGTACTCTCTTCATCATATACGTGCATGGGCATGGGGTCCATAATTCTAGTAATTTAGTAGGAAAATCCATAAAACCGATGCCCATTTGAGCTATTAGAGTTAAGAGAAGACTTTGTTATGAAAAAATTAATCAGGACAGCACGATGAAACCCAGGTCTTAATTTGTTTCGATGTAGATGAATACTCAAACTCTATCTGCTGTTGCATATATAGAAGTTATTCCTTATGCATAAAAGCATAGGATTATGAACCTTGTTTGAATCGCTTAATAAATTATTCAATGTTTATGGGATCGAATCCTAGGTGGGTTTGTCCTTTTATGTCTGAATCAAGGTCAAGCTATATCTTGTTTTTTTTTTTGGGCTCAATAAGCTTATCTTGTTCTTACGAACGTGCATGTGGGGACAGTTGATGGTTTATAATCCTATAGAAGTTTTTTTTATTATTTTTTTCTTTGTTTTTAGAAGAGAAAGAGAGAGAAGCAAGAGGGAAAGTTCTTGTTAGAAGAGAGGGATGAAGGAGAGAGAAAATATATATGTTACTTTAAAAATTACAAACTAAAGATTCAACTCATTTTTTTCATAGGAAATTTAGCGTAGGTCACAAAATCCTTTTGAAATTTGGGAAGAAATGATCCTATTTCTTCATTTAAGTCTAATTAATAGTGCTCTTATGTTTACTAATTGGCTCTAACCCAGTGAAAAAGAGACTTCACTTGCAGGCTAGTGGTCTCAGGTTCACTCTTGTCCTACAAAATCTTGGGGGTGGTGGCTCGCACTTAGCTCAGTATTGGTCTGTCAATTCTAGTCCATTGCCTCTTTGGCTTCGGCTCGGAGGGGGGTTGGTTTGCTTGGAGTGATTATCCAGTCAGATGGCTTCCCTCTAAACCTCTTTTCTTTTTCTTTTTTCAAGTTGAATTTTGATGGTTTTGTGAAAGTCTCATCTTCCCCATCTTCATGTGTTATTTGCTGCCAGCCAACATAGGTATTGACGAGCTTTGGGTGTAAGAAGATTCAAAACACTCTGATTATTTGCAGTTTTAAGTATCGTCATATCTTCAGAATAATATTTATACCTACTGCATCTTCAAACACAATAATCGTAATGAAGATGACAAGACGGTACATGGAGTCTGAAGTTATACCCATATTGATTATCCATAATGAAAAAATAAAATAAAAATTGATGGATAATAACTGTAGTATTATTATTAGTATTGTTATAATTCTTTTTGGACTGAAATGATAACACCAATACTATATAATATGTCCTCGTTCACTCGATTGGTGTGCGATCTGTAATTTCCTACATAAATCTATCCTGGTAACAATTGGCAGTTGGGTGCCACTCGTAAGTCCTTCTGGCTCGAGGTTGTGATGGGTCTACCCTTGTGCTGGTGGTGAGAGTTGCCAATCTCCCCCTAAACTTTTGTTCACAAAAAAAAAACGCTACAAATGGTTCCCTTTTATAACTATCTCTATTTCATTAATTGCATTTTGTTAATTACGTGGAAAAATATAATGCCTCAAATTAAGGTTGCCGTTTGGAACCATCAATTAAAAAGTTTTTTTTTTTAACAAAAAAAAATATATCATGATGGAAGCTAATAAATATATTGCTATCAATATTTATGAATTATTGGATTCAAGTTGAATATTTTTGGTTGATCACGTTTAATCTTGATCGAGTTTAAGTATTACTAAGACCAGATACTGATTTACTAAGTTGAATTATTGGATTTAAGTTGATCGAGTTTAATTATTACTAAGATCAGATACTTTATGTTTTTAATTTCAAATGATTTTACCTATATTAATAAAATAATTGCCCCCAGTGAAAGTTTATAACTAGAATGTCTAGTCCGAAGAAAACTATACTACAGAAAATATGTTGAAAAATTCGGAGACGGTGAATGAAATATAATATTCTAACTAAACTGACTTTAAAGAGATAGCTGAAGTCATGAATGAAATTAATTATCAATATATAGAAATTATTCTTGGTCATGCTAATAATAAAAAAAAAGAGTTACATCTCATGCAATCCCCTTCTAAATTTTATGGGCAGGGAAACAAATTTGGAGTCAACATGGTAGATTCACTAGCCCTTTTTGATACCTGTGGAGTTCCATTGATGCCGTCTTGAGCAAGGTATGCTATAGGAGCAAATAGTTTGTTAAAAATTCTGAGAGGCTACGACAAGGTAGAAACGGGCAAAATGGCGTGCACTAGGGCTGCTAGGCAACTGTGCAAGGTTTGGTTCTCGATGAGATTCTACGGATTAATTGCAGACTTGTAAGTGTCTAGTACCTACATTCTCTGTTGTTTGATGAGTATTTGTGGTGTGAGAGATGTTTATTAAATTTGGTCTAGATGGTGTGCAAGATCCAATTCAATCCACTTAAATCGATTGATCTAATTCAATTTAATCTAAATTTAATCAGTTTTGATGATTTGGTGGATTGGATTGGATCGAATCTCTAATTTCCAAAACCGATATGATTGGATCGGATTACGGATTTGCTTGTGACGATCCAAGTCAAATCCAATATCCAATCAAATCTAGTTAGTTTCATGCTTATTTTGCTCATTAGGTAATTTTCATTAAGAAAGTTATAAACATTAAACTTGACGATAAATGTTTCATATTATTATCACTACTAAAAAAAAAACCTTGCGCGACGAAACAAAATTCGTCGCGCAAAGTCACTTTGCGCGACAAATATAAATCATCGTCGCCCAAAGTCTTACGCGACTCAATTTTGCGCAACGAAAAATAAATCGTCGCACAAAGTAACTTTGCGCGACAAAACTTTGCGCGACGACAAAGAATCGTCGCGAAAAGTAACTTTGCGCGACGAATACTAGAATTCGGTGCACATAGTTTTGCGCGACGAATAATGATTCGTCTCGCAAAGTATTTACAAAAATAAATAAATAATTAATTATTTTTAAAAAAATTTGGATGCCTTTGCGCGACGAAATAATAATCTTCGTCTCGCAAAGTCTTTACTAAAATTAAAATTAAAAATTTAAAAAAATTTGGATGACTTTGCGCGACGAAATAATAATCTTCGTCTCGCAAAGTCTATACAAAAATAAATAAAATAAATAAATTATTTTGTTAGAAAAATATATTATTGTAGTTCGGATTGGGTTTTTGTTTGAAAATATATATTTTAAATTGACGATCAAATTGGTTCATTGTATTCATATAGGGTCAAGGAATGTAGCTGTAAAAAAATCATCAAAATCGAAATTGAAATAACCGTTAAATCGTGATTTTCATTTATAATCGTCGAAATTTTTTGTCCTATTACTTGATCTCTTAAATGTTTATTTTTTCCGATTTTTGGCGTATATGATCTCGAAGTATAAACAAACAAGTTTGACGGTTGGATCGTTGAAACTGGTTTCATAGAATACATATGCTATTAAAACAATATATTCACTAATAATTAAGAGTTTATTTATACTTTTGTTAAATATAACATAAAATTTTGTGGTATCCACTAGTGTAAATATTTTAAATTGACGATCGAAGTGGTTCATTGTATTAATATAGGGTCAAGGAGTGTAGCTGTAAAAAATCATGAAAATCAGAGTTGAAATAACCGTAAAATTATGATTTTTCGTTTATAACCGTCGGAAAGTTTTGTCCTATTACTTAATCTCTGAATGTTTATTTTTTCCGATTTTTGGCGTATATGATCTCGAAGTGTAAACAAACAAATTTGACGGTTGGATCGTTGAAACTAGTTTCGTAGAATGCGTATGCCATGAAAACAATATATTCACTAACAAATAAGAGTTTATTTATACTTTTATTAAATATAACATAAGATTTTATGGTATCTACTAGTGTAAATATTTTAAATTGACGATCGAATGCAATCATTGTATTCATATAGGGTCAAGGAGTGTAGCTGTAAAAAATCATGAAAATCAGAGTTGAAATAACCGTTAAATCGTGATTTTTCGTTTATAACCGTCGAAAAGTTTTGTCCTATTACTTAATCTCTGAATGTTTATTTTTTCCGATTTTTGGCGTATATGATCTCGAAGTGTAAACAAACAAATTTGACGGTTGGATCGTTGAAACTAGTTTCGTAGAATGCGTATGCCATGAAAACAATATATTCACTAATAAATAAGAGTTTATTTATACTTTTATTAAATATAACATACGATTTGTGGTATCTACTAGTGTAAATATTTTAAATTGACGATCAAATGCAGTCATTGTATTCATATAGCATCAAGGAGTGTAGCTGTAAAAAATCATCAAAATCAGGGTTGAAATAACCGTTAAATCATGATTTTTCGTTTATAACCGTCGAAATGTTTTGTCTCATTAATTGATCTCTTAATGTTTATTTTTTTATGAATTTTGGTGTATATGATCTCGATGTATAAACAAACAAGTTTGACGGTTGGATCGTTGAGTAGCTTTAAATTTATTTATTTTGTACGTATAACACTTAAGAAATTGAATAGTATATGTATTTATTACAAGCTTTAAATATTTTTTAAGACTTTGCGCGACCAATTGGTATTTCGTCGCGCAAAGTATATTCTCAAAATTTGAGCGTGTACCAAAAATGTGAATTTTTTTTAAAAAAAAATTTCGACTTTGCGCGACCAATATATAAATATTCGTCGCGCAAAGTATACTCTAAAAATTTGGCGGGCACCAAAAATGAAATTTAAAAAAAAAAAAATTTCGACTTTGCGCGACCAATATAATTATTCGTCGCGCAAAGTATATATCCTAAAAATTTGGCGGGCACCAAAAATGGGATTTTTTTTAAAAAAATTCGACTTTGCGCGACCAATATAAATATTCGTCGCAAAGTATACTTTAAAAATTTGGCGGGAATATTTTGGTCGCGCAAAAGTTTGGGCGACCAGAAATTCGTCGCGCAAAACTGAAAAAATTTGGCGGGCACCGAAAATGGGAATTTTTTTTTAAATTTTTTTAAAACACTTTGCGCGACCAATATTTTTTCGTCGCGCAAAATGATACGTTCTTTAAAAGCAAAATAAGTCCTCCACCATTTTCTCAATGTCTTCTAAATCCTACCATTTCTCTCTTTCCCACTCCCCAAATCCTACCATTTCTCTCACACTCACTCCTCTCACTTAATCTCTCATCTCTCTCTCTCACTCACTCTCTCATCTCTCTTTTCATCATCTCTCACTCTCACTCACTCTCTCATCTCTCTCTCACTATCTTCTCTAATTCTCTCACACTCACTTCTCTGTAAATTTTAAATTTTTTTCATTAATATGTGTTTTTGGAGTTAGTTTTGGGTTTATGCCAATTATTTGTCATTATTTTATGTTATTGTTTTGTTATTTGACAATATTTGTTTTTTTTTTGTAGGGAATTGTTGAGGTTTTGATGGCTAAAGTTGAGGATTTGATATAAGAGGCTTGTAGATTTTATTATTGTACTTTGTTAATTTAAGTGTACATTTTGAATATTATGTATATTGGATAATTTGACCACTATTTTTCTTATGTAATTTTATTTTGAATATGTCAATTTAAATTAAAGTAATTAAGAAAAATAAAATCATACAATTAAATTAAATGTAAAAAAATTAATCTAATGAAATTGATATAAGAGAAATAATAATAAAAAATATCAAAAACCTTGCGCGACAAAATATTTCATCGCGCAAACTATTAAATTAGTTTATTTTAGTTTAAAATTTTCAAAAAACAAAAATTAAAAAAAATGAATATTTCGTCGCGCAAACCTTTGCGCGACATTAGTTTTCGTCGCGCAAAGCATATAATATTCGTCGCGTAAAGTAATTAATATTCGTCGCGCAAAGTTGTTATTGTCCGTCGCGCAAAGTTTTCAAGATTCGTCACGCAAAGTTTTCAAGATTCGTCGCGCAAAGTTGTTATTTTTTCGTCGCGCAAAGTCGTCATGATTCGTCGCGCAAGTTGTTATCCTTCGTCGCGCAAAGTGGCTTTGTGCGACGAAGAATTTTGCCGTCGCGCAAACCCTTTCTCCACGAGTTTTGCGCGACAGAACTTGCGCGACCAAAATTTCGTCGCACAAACTTTGCGCGACGAAATTTTCTTTGCGCGAAAGACAAGAGAATTTGTTCTCTCAAACTTATTCCATTCATCTTTGATAAGCACCTATTTATAGGCTTACAACTATAGTTATTTAACCCACAAATTATAATTACTAATTACAACAATAAGAGCATAGGTTACATATATGAAAATGTGGAGATAATGGGTGTTATGGTGGTCATCCACATTCCCATATATTTATAACATATATTTCATTATTATATTTTTTCATTATGAAAACCGATCATCCAATCCAATCTAATTCAGTATCAATTGGATCGTATTCGGAATGGATAACCTCTAATGTAATTGGATTGGAAAAATCATAAATTTATAGATCGGAAACGGATTGGTGTAATTGTATTGATTTCAAACCCATATATACATCCCTTGCCAATACGAAAAATTCATCAATCCGCCAATCCTTTTCGCTAGTGTACCTTTAATACAATTTGCGCATGTTTTAGGCGGGGCATTGGTCCGAAGTGTTTTTTATTAGAATTTTTTGGGATTTTGGGTTCATCCCACCGGCCTTGTAACAAAAAGTAGAAGTTATCATGTCTAAAAAATTTGATAATTCAAGCATGAATCAAGGAATTTAGATTTTTTTGTACTGGGGTATGCACGCCTATCTTAAAAAGCCTAACCACATCTCAGGTTCTAAAATAATAATAAAGGTTCTAAAAGACAAATCATTTCTATTTATTTGTAATAATAAGCATAAATTTGGCTTTTAGGGCTTGGACTCATTTCTATTGATTTGTCAAAGCCCAATAGGCCAGGTCAGTTCCGAATCCAGATAAAAGAGTCGGGTCATACTGTTTTACCAACCCCTGCAACCATTACATTACATAATTAAATATCTAGAGGCTAGAGCTGTCCATGAATGAATTCCCACCGAAACTGTCCATTTTCCAGGTTAAAAAAACAACAGTTGAAACACGTACGATAGCCGTTTGTGCTATGCCCCCTCCCTAGAGTCCCGGTTCACACTCTTGGATATAGTCTCCTCCCATCCCATGAGCATCGCATGTTTAGCCTTTAGAAGACAAATTAATGGGTCACACTCTTTCACACAACATCCCTCTCCTCCTAGCATATACCAAGTTTGCTTTATATAAATCAATGAGCTGCAGACTCTACTACTTCATCAAAATTCAAAACCCAATCCTTGATCTGTCATGTCTTCTTCTTCATCATCATCATCATCATCATCATCATCAACAGCTCTCAAATGGCTAAGCCATGTTGTTAGCATTAGAAACTACCCCGTCATTAACGGATTGCTGTGGCGCCAACAAGAAGTTACCAAGGCGAAGAAAAAAATTCAGCACCAGCATTCTATGATCTTTGGGAGTAGAATTTTCTGGTGCGTGCATAGAGCACGAAAGCTAGGCCAGTCCCAAGAAAGCAAAGACAACCCCAGATGACAAAAGTACTTCTGTAGCAAGCCATTCCCCATGCATTTCCCATCTTTCATGATTTACTTCCCTTTGGTAAACAATAGCAGACAGATAGCCAAAAGCAAACGACCCTATTGAGATATTGGCCACAAGGAAGGAAATCATGACGATTTGAAATGCATATGGGAATGGCTTGCTACGCAAACACTTTTGTCATCTGGGTTGTCTTTGTTTTCCTTTGGACTACCTAGCTTTAGTGCTATATGCACGTACACGAAAATTCTACCCCAAAGATCATAGAATGTTCTGCGTTTTAGTTTTTTTATATGTTGGGCATGTTACCCCAAGGAAAACCCAAATTTTAAAATATGTTGCCTCATAAGATAAATTTTGTCCTAATATTATTAACTAAATTATAAAATATGAAATCTACCTTCATATTTTATATTATAATATACTAGTAACTAGCCCCTTGAGCGTGTGCCAATTGGGTATAATATATATATATATATATATATATATATATATTAAGAAAAAGAAAATGGCTGTAGTTGTGTTTTATGAAAATAGGACACATGTTCTCATTTTTGTTCTTATTTTATATATTTTTTAATATAAAATATTGTTAGTTTACTCATTTAATGGTTGAGTTCATTTCTTACTATTTTCTTAAAATAAGGGATTTTTTTTGTTATTTTGAATATTTTCCATTCTTTTCCTCTGGCTTTATATATAGATTTACAAGCATGTATTTGTTTTGTACTTATAGATTTACAATTTTTTTCTAGTTTATTCAGAAAGAAAACAATAGACTTATGCTTCCCATGCAATATATTCAAACCGGTTCCGTACTAAATTAGCTTTGCATGTGACTGCGTAGATTTTGATTAAAATTCATGCAGGAACAGAACCAAACGAGAATACCAAGGAATAAACAAAGTATTTGTTAATTCATTGGAAAGGGGAAATTATATGCAGTGGATATATAGATGTGAAGAATGATTCCCGATATTACATATAAATTGCAGTTCTTCATACATAGTCCCAAGAGAACTATGGTCGTTTAAAGATTTTTAGAAGTCTTAAGTGTCTTGGTCCAATACAACGGGATTCAACTCTATTAGATAGGTGGTACATAATGTAGTACATAAATGTGGTATGCCTAGCATTTTTCAAATAGAAGGGTATACTAGTGATTTGCCCCCTAAACTTGTACCTTAGTTTCAATTAGCCCCCTATCCTTTTTTTTTAGAAAATTAAGGATATGAACTATTTTTTTTTGCCAATTTTCCCCCTCCGTTTAAAATCTGCAACATTTCATTCAATTTTTTGTTAAATTATTTTAAAATATGTTTTTTTTGAAAAAATATTGAAGAAAAACACGAAAATAGACCCCAAAAAAAGAAGAAGAAGAAAAAGACACTAAAGATAAAAAAATTCTAGTACAGTGAGATGCCCCAATTCTCCGATGACCACCCCTCCTCCACAAACCCTAGCCAGCAACCACAAACCCACAAACCTAGAAAAATGGGAAAATTGACAACAACAACAACAACCAGAAAAAAAAAAAAAAAAGAACCAAACCTGTCGCCACTCCCCTTCCCCAGCAACCCCATTGCCAACCCCCTTCCCCCACAAACCCACAACCCTAGCCAGCAACCACAAACCCACAAACCTAGAAAAATAGGAAAATTGACAACAACAACAGCAACCAGAAAAAAGAGAAAAGAAAAAAGAACCAAACCTGTCGCCACTCCCCTTCCCCAGCAACCCCATTGCCAACCCCCTTCCCCCCATCTATATCTCCTTCAGCAACCCTAAACCCTAACCCGAGCCCAAATCCATCCCCACGTGAGATCTATTCCAAGCCCCAGTCGAAACCCATCCCTAACCCTTGCCCCCAAGTCCCACGGTTTTGGGTTTAGCCAATGGAGAAGAAGCAACGGAGAGATAAAGGCAAAGAGAAAAAGGAAAAACAGAGGGAAGAGAAAAGAAGAAGACGGAGACAGAGGGAAGAGAAAAGAAGAAGAAGGAAGAGAGAGAGAGAGAGAGAGAGGTTTTCAATTTTTATTTTAAGACTATTATTTCAATTTTTCATTATTTATTTTATTTTTCATTTATTATTTATTTTTAACGTACAAAATGACTATTTTACCCTCATATTTAATGGCAAATTGGATGAAATGTTGCGAATTTAGACGGCAGGGGGAAATTGGCGAAAAAAAAATAGTTCATATCCTTAATTTTCTAAAAAAAAGGATAAGGGGCTAATTGAAAGCGATGTTCAAATTCAGGGAGTAAATCACCAGTATACCCTATAAACTATCGACCCAGTGTCAGGTAGAGAGGCTAGCTAAACTAGACTGAGTATATGTTCTTACTCACAGGAGTGTTCCTCTTGATCATTGTGATTTCATGGTGGTGAACAAGCACTGAGGAGATCAGAAGCAGCTTTTTGAGCCCTGCTGTTTCCCACAGAGACAACGTGTTGGTGAGTTATATCAACTCGTCACGGCAAACAAACCATGAAAAGATGAAAGAAATAACAGAAAAAGTCAAGATGACCAGAGTAGAATAAGATAGAGCACATTAAAAACTTACATGATTTTTTAGTATGCACGTGTTCACGGAGAGTTTTTGCTTTCACTACATAAGAGCAACAATACATATAAGAAGCAGATTTAGGTTAGGTAAGTTGATCAAAAGAGTATGTTTGTCCCCTTGCATGTGAGTTTTTATCCCTTTTTCTGTACATTAACGGTGCGTTTGGATGAGGGAATAAACTTGAAATTTTGACAAAAATCAGAATTTCTAAATTGTCATAAACTAATTCCTATGTTTTGATTTAAAAAAAAAATCTAGAAATTCCATGTGGGGAAAAAACATGGAATTTGGAAGAATAAATATGAACTTTAAATTATATCCAAATAGTCGTTATTTCTAAAATTCCAAGATTATAAATGTTAAATTCCATATTTAAATCCATTAGCCAAGTAAGAAACTTTACAAATTCTAAAACATTAATTTCCGTCATTTTAAATTAATTTATGAATTCCTAAATACTTTTAATTTTCCTCATCCAAACACATAGTTTTGGAATATTGCTTTGTAAAATATATAAACAAGAATAGTCGCTCCAATGCATATAATCTCATCGATCATGCCTTGTTTAGTTCTTTGTTTAGTTAATTACTTAACCCCTTACCATTTGGAAGGAGGGATTTGAAAGAAAGGATTTGGATTTGAAAATAAGGCTAAATTTGCTAAAAAACAAGAACCACATTAGATATGGAATGTATTTGAAATAACTAGAGTATATTTGAAATGGATTTGAAATTACTATATCCAAGGAAACATTTGAAATTCATTTGTTTTTTCTTTTCTTTCTTGTCCAAATCTTGGCATACAAGGGTTGTAATAGCCTAAACAAAGAATTTTACCTTATAGTGCCATCTAAATCTATAAATATGGAATCCCTCCATCCAAATGGCCAAATGAAGCCTAATTTTCTTCATTTTTTAATATTTTATTTTTCATTTTCTAGGTTACATTTCTTAGTTTCATCCTTGCTAAAACTACTCTCTCTCGGCTGGTTTGAAAGCCGGTGGCTCCACCTACCATCCCACCCCTTGTGCGTGATTTTCCTATGCTCTCTACTCAAATCGACTCCCTTTCATTTCTCTTTGCCTTTTGTTGCTGCTTCTACTGGTGGCTTCTCCTTTTAGCCACTATCAAATCCCTATATGGGTATTCCTCAATTTCCCTAAAATCCCTTACCCGAACTTTTAAATTTTCCCCCTTTCCTTCCCCATGTTATCCTCCCCCCATTTTCACATCTCTCCCTTTCATATCTCCCTCCTATCCATCTATCACTCAAACTCCTCATCTCACTATTCGATCTGGACTCACCCTATGCTACAACAACTTGTCTTTATAAACGTGTGTTAGGATTTTGGCGAAGCTATATTCTTAGCTTTCTTTGACAAACATGTAAAATTTGATTGTAATTTCTTATGCACCTAATCAAGCTCAATAAGCTAGACTAATCTAGGTTAGTGCTAAGATAATCTATTGTGACTGAGATCAACTTCAAGATGGCTCGATGCAATCAAAGCTTATTAAAGGTAATTCATTTATGTGTTGCAAGCATTGTTGTGTTTGTTAGATTTTCTATATAAGTGTCCATGATCTTTCACACAACCTAAAATACATAGAAGACATACATGGTATCATCTTCCTTGAGTACACGATCTCAGAACTTATTCAATCGCAGCAGCAGCAACACAAGCAAAAGACACGAACGGCTTAAGACTTCTGCTCTCTCCAGGAAACGGTTTCAACTGTCTCTTTATGATGAGATTACAGTTAGAGAATGTGTCTGATGAGAGCAGGGTTTTAAGCTTATATAGGGCTAGGTCAAGTCGTCTCTACTCATCACCAAGGGCTGACTTGACTAACATTCTAAGCCCATCAAGCAACGGTTCATGCAAGTGGAAATAAATAGGACCCCTTTAATTGGCTTCAAAACTTTCCTTATTTCACAAGGTTTTGGGCCTCAATGTATAACCTAATTTAAATTCTTATCAAACATGATATAACTTAGTATCTAGTGCACCGATCAAAATAGGAATATAACATTCTCCTACTAGATCAAGCATTAGAGCACTAAGCTTATGTATCGCAAAAGTTTGATAATCTTTATTGGCCATGAGTTTAAAACAGTTAAATCTTTCCCTTCAAGCTACAATGAAAAGAAATTAGACAAAAAGAACTATAGACAAGCACTGCTCTACTTTAGCAAGACAGGTCATCTATAATCACATAATGCAATCTCAAATCACATGAAGCACCTACAAACGTGAACCTTAACATGTACTGATCTGTAATGTGAATCTTTATGCTTTTCAGTACATATACCCCTTTATGACTTAGCAAGAGTCAATCGGAAATGTTATTAAAACAATAGTATCTCAACAGACCATAAACTCACATGCATAAACAAAATGCATATTAAGTTTAAAGAGCTAAATAGTTAAAATGGTAGAAATTATTCAATAATCAAAACTGTCAACCAAATTAATATCCTTAAATGCAGATTCCTCAATCCCGAAAATAGCAAAATTAGACACATTAGAAAACTATCAGAATGGAAAATAAGACTCCCACTTGATTGCAACATCAAAGCTAGGAAATAATCCCATGCTCTTAACATGTCTCAGAAAAGCTTATGAAGTCAGAAACTTTGTAAACGGATATGCAATCATATCTTGAGTTTTGATATGATCAAACATGACTAGTTTGTCTGCTACCTTCTTCCTCACTATTAAATACTTTCTGTCAATATGCTGAAGTCCAGACGACATCTTGTTGTTCAAGCGTGAAAAACAACCGTAGTGTTGTCATTATATATCTGTACTAGTCTTGCAATTGAGTCCACCACCTCAATGTCTTTGATAAAATTCCTTAGCCATATTGCATGAGAAGTGGCTTCATAGCAAGCTACGTATTCTAAAAACATAGTTGAACTCGAAACACCATATTATTTAGAACTCTTCCAGGCAACAGCTGCTCCTGCCATCTTGGAAAGAAAACCTGAAGTAGAGATGTAATCATCCTCTGCATTTCCAAGATATGCATCAGCATAACCAACAAGCTCCAAATTCTCTAAGTGTCTGTAAATCAACATGTAAGCCTTTGTTCTCTGGAGATATCTTAGAATCTTCTTTTCAGCTATCCAATGTTGCATTCCCAAATTTGACTAAAATCTCCCCACCTTGCTAATGCACAAGGGTAGGTCTTGCCTTGTACACACTTGTGCGTACATTATGCTTCCAACTAGAGAAGCATACGACTTATTCCTCATCTCAGCTTATTCTTCTTTATTCTTGGGGCAATGCTCTATCACGCCCCAACCCAGGGGTATATGTAACCTTGGGTTAAGTCATGATTCACACCTTAATTATAGAATTTAATAAAAACTATAACTAAAATGTGAAGAAATATTTAAATAAATAAATAAATATTTCGCATAGAATATTCAGCGGAAATGAAAACATCTGAAATCTTAAAATTTTACATTATTTTACAAGTTAGAACTACTTGAGAGTTCACTAAAAGAGTAGGTCATTATTCATCCACAAGCTATGCACACAATACCTTCTATAGATATGCCAAAATCATCACAAGCTCTAGATTTTAGGTTTAGTACCTGCAAAATCTGTTAGGGGTGAGCGAAAACCATTCAGGAGGGACATAAACTTTTTTTTACAGGAAATTGATATAATTAAATTAAGTGACATACAATCACATAGTCAAATATTACATTATTAATAATAATGCACGAATACTCTTCATCTAATCCCGTTAATTCATATAACTGGACAAGTAGACCTACGTCCTATACCATGCTTATACCACTTGGTCCCGAATGCCCATTTATATGAACTAACACCCATCTCAATCATCCCATAATTCCCCTTTTGTTAGTCATCTTGTCTAACTCCCTGTCGCCACTCCTGAATCACCAAATAAAAACCATGTGCACTGTGGGATCCTTGAGACTTGATACCTGCTAAGAGTTAGACTTAACTACACAAAAGACTATTTCCATTACCCTATTTTCCATCATTATTTTCTCCACCCAACATCTTCAACTAATTTCCATGACATGATATAATTATGCATTTCACATATCCATATATCCCACAACAATGTAGCCATTTAAAATATCACAAATGCATATATAATAATGCCAATATTGTTCAAATAGTTAACAGTACGTAAACACACCCAATACAAGGAATGTCAACCAAACTGTACCACGCATAATATAATGCTCAAGAAATTTAATTAAAACAATCTCTGTAAAAGGCCCCCAAAAAACCCCTACCTTGACACTAAAACTTTTGCTAGAAATGTAAGGTGTTTCCCAATTTTCCACCGCATTCACAAACTCAGTTTTTCCCTCTTTTTCTTACTTCTCTCTACTACTATTTCTCTCTCATACTTTTTTTTTCCGTTTGCTATGCAAGTAATGTTATATATATATATATATATATAGGGAATATGTGTCAGCAGTAACTCCTTTCCTATTGGATGATGTTTGGCGGTTTACAAATACTTACCATTCAAGTTATATTTATGTGGTCTAACTTTGCAGATAAGATAGTTTTCAATTCCTCCAATCCTATACAACTTTTCTTGGTGAATTGACAAAGCTAGTATATAGTCATGCTTACTTAGCATTTGTTTTTCTTTGACACGTAACTCCACTAACAATGACTATTAATACATATCCATATATATATATATATATATATATATATATATAATAAAATAAGATATTTATGCAATACACACATATATAATATAATAAAATAAGATATAAATATTAATTAGTACACAAAATGGGTATATCCAAATTGATCCATTGAGATTTCAACAATGGGCCTTCTTGACGATTTCAGTCTGAAAAATTAAGATTACAGCTATATGAATGAGCTTTCTTTTATATATATATATATATATATATTTAACCAAGATAATTACTTATAAATACATAACAATTATCTTTCTTTAATTTTAAAAACACGAACTCTCATATGCTCCTTCTTCAAATCTCCTTTAGCTAAAGGACCTTTTGTCTTGAACACATACTCATGTCAAAACGCTTGCGTATCTTTTCATTGTATGTTTTATGAGACAAACCTAGCAGACCTCGAGCTCGGTCTCTTTGAATTTCAATACCTAACACAAAAGCAGTTTATCCTAAATCCTTCATCTTAAAATTGTTTGAAAGTAGCTCC
This sequence comes from Prunus fruticosa, assembly GCA_018703695.1. Lineage (NCBI taxonomy): Eukaryota > Viridiplantae > Streptophyta > Magnoliopsida > Rosales > Rosaceae > Prunus > Prunus fruticosa. Next base: position 9,775,312 of record CM031922.1, read on the forward strand.
TTAGTGCCTTTCAATAAATTGTGATCATTTATAGCCAAAAGTATATCATTGACATACAACACTAGAAAAATAAATCGGCTCCCACACTTCTTCAGAATAAATGCATTGATCGGCTATGTTATCTTCAAAACCATAGGATGAGACAATTTGATGGAATTTGACCTCCTGCTTGCTTGCTTCAGTCCATAAATTGCCTTGTCAAGTTTGCAAATCATATGCTATTTTCCCTCCTTTGCAAGCCCTTCAGGTTGCCTCATAAAATTTGCTTCTTCAAGTTCACCTTTCAGGAAGCTAGTTTTTACATCAATTTCATGTAAAAAGCAAGTAATAATGCTCCACTAATGCCATAATTATGTGGAAAGAATCTTTGGTGGAAATTGGAGAAAATGTCTCAGTGTAGTCAATTCCACCATTTGGGTGAATCATTTTGCTACCAATATAGTCTTAAATCTTTCAATTTTTCTATCCTTATCCTTCGTTGTTTTAAACACCTATTTTGAGCCTACCAAATTATGGCTCTTGTGAGATCAACTAATTCTCATACTTGATTATTCTTCATGCATTCGAGTTCATTTAACATTACTTCCCTCCATTTTTCTGCATTTTGACTCTCCATATCTTCTTTAAAACTTGTTGGATCAGCCTCATCTCTAATGTCAAAATCAGCTTCCTGTAAGTACACATAGTCCAATTTGCCGTCGATCTTCTTGGTCTGTCATATCTCCTCAATTGCATTGGTTATGCAGAATTTTCTAGTTGAGGATTTTCTGCAGCTTGTTCTTGTTGTTGGTCAACTGGTTTTTCTAACTGTGGAGGCTTCAATTGATCATTTTGAGGGGCTAGTGTGATATCACTTAAGGGAATCCATGGTATAACATCTGGTTCAACATTCTCAATCACATCTACATCCCCTTCTTCTTCAAAAATAAAATCTTCACTCCCTGTAGCATTCTTCTCATGCTCTATAAAATTTGCACAACCAATCTCAACAATTCGGGTACCATAATTTGGATAGTAAAATCTAAAACCCTTTGATCTTGCAGGATAACCAATAAAATGGCTGATAATCGTTTTAGGATCATGCTTATTCTTTTGATGGATATAGATTCTAGCTTCAGCCTTGCAACCCTATATATGAAGATGTCGCAGGCTAGAATGTTTGTGTTGAGCCCAACAAATATGATGGTGGTATTGTGCTAGTTCACAACCCATCATGTATTTGACCTTTGTATTCTTTCTTGTTTTTGAATACAAACGATAGCCTCAACTACAAGGGGAGGAGGTTTTCTCACACACACTAGCAAGGTGTCACTGAGGTTCTAACCTAAGAGCATTGGTCTGCAAATCAAAGTCATTTTTTAGTGGGCTAGATCCCATTGCAATATTCTTGACAAAAAGAAATGTATGAAATTTATTGAATAAGAGGATAAATAATTTTTTAGAAAAGTTTTTATAGATCCAAATTCTCATTTAGAAGTTGGATTTAATCCTCAGATTTGGTGACTTTGATACAAGTCCTTTGACTTTTGTGCCACATAGGATTACATTCCTTTTTTAATATTGTCTGATGTAATCTTTTTATTTTATATATTTAAAATTATTTTTTGTTCCAATATTGCCCATTATCTTAGATTACTTACCTTAATGAGATAATTACCCAATATTATATTTCTTTCCTTATCCAATTTACCCTTGAGCACATAAAACGTAAGGAATAATGAAGTTATTAATTGCAGCAAATTTTATGGTGATCTTCTTCTTCTTCTCCTTCTTCTTTTATTATTTTTATTATTTTATGTTGAATATATGCTCAACTTTTAATCAGGTTCAGTTATTTTGTTCTTTATAATTATTCTTTTATGTATAGTATACCGAGACATAGGTAATACATTTTTTGATATATTTTTCTTCATATATGTATCTAAATTATAGGTAACATATTCCTTTAACAAAAAAAAAAGTTATTAATTGACTTGTGTTTTGATATACATGAGATATAGGTACCACACTTTTTTGCCTTTTTGTTTATGAATCTAAGTTATAGGTAACATACAATTTACCGCTTATCTTTTTTATGTACCGGAGATATAGGTAGCATATATTGTCCGACTTATGTTTTTATGCACCTAAGTTATAGGTAATTTAATATCCTCCTTGTTTATTTTTCCACCTTACATATAGGTAAGATGTTTTGTGGTTTGTTCAGCCTACGATGTAGATATATTATCCTATAGTATAGATATATTGTCCTATATTCCATTGCATAGGTATAATATGTCATATTCTATTTATCTATATGTCAGGTATATAATTTAATGTGGGTGCTTGTTGATTCGATTGGTATAATTTGTGGGTCTTTACTTTGTATTGATTAAATTGTATTTTATCCATATATTAGGAATATTATCAAGGAAATAATTCAAAATTTAAATTATGGAATTCAATTACAAGGAAATAATGTATTAAATTTAGATTTTCAATGTATTTTCCTTATTTACCTCAAAGGGTAAAATTGACACAACAAAAAAAGTAATAAATGTCAAAGGACCTACATCTAAAACTAAAACCACGAGGACTAAACCCAATGACAACTAATCATTTTGGACCTAGATCTAAGAAGCCCATAATTTTTTCCTTTCTTAGTTTGATACATTTTCTTGAAAAAGTAAATTGAGGAGATACTTTCAGAAGCCAATTACTATTTGTTACATGGCCTGAGAATTTAACCAAATGTTACATGTGAATTGTTAATCACAAATTAAACTTCTATTGCAGCTAGCGCAGGTAAGTATAGTTCCTCCATTCATTTTGTATTTTTTTTGGTCTAAGTCCATACATTTTGTTTATTTGCTCTTACTTTAGGTGGTCTTTAATCTAACCTACCACCTCCTCCACATCGGTCCAAATCCCCAAAATAATGGAAAAGCAAAAACTTAAGGCATTGTTGTACAATAATGAAGGTATTTTACTTATATTATTGAGTGCGAATAGACATTGCAAACTAACCAAGCAATCCCTAAATTGACTAAGAAAAGGACTAACAGATAGAGATAGAGTAATGCTGCAATGCAAAGCAATTACACATTACACAATCTTATATTATAATTAATCTGAATTATATTGCACTAACTAATTTATTATACTAAGAGATTTGTAGGTTAAGTGATTAATAACAGTACGATTGCAAAACGTAAATCTGAGTAAATCTGCGTAAATGTAAATTTTTACCGCAAGTAAGACCGAGTCAAAGTCGGGAAAAAATCTAATTTATCCAGTTGCCCAATGTGAAGTGAAGCCAGCCACCAGAGAGAGAGAGGCAGAGAGAGAGAGAGAGGGAGCGAATTTCTAGAAAAAAGTGTAGGTAGAGGGAGGAGAGAGTACGTGTGCATCGGGTGAGTTTAGTGTCTCGTGGGTTTTGGTCGACATGTCAAGTGGTACCAGTCTTCTCCTGTCTTTGTATTATCAACTTTCTCTCTCTGTCACTCACTGACAGTCTTTCATGGGCCCCACTCCTCTCTCTCTGCCCACTCAGCTCTCACGGACGGCACCACCCTTTTCTCTCTCTCTCTCTCTATATCTTTTTTAAAGCTCATATGGTCCTTATACAATTATAGCATAATCATTTTTCACCTCATCAATTGCTGGCTGTAAAGGCAACTCACTTTTCTTTCTCTATATCTAGCCTTTACCCTTTTCAAATCAAGCCTTTGATTTCATCTTTTAAAACTTTCCCACTTTTATTTTTTTAAGCTCATGTATGCACCAAGATTAGTTTTCACCACATTTATAAGGAAAAAAAAGAAGAAAATATTGATTTGTAGATATATATATTATTGAGTAAAAGGAGAGAATGGGGTCTAGCGGTCCAGCTGAGTCTATGGCTGACCGACTTTGGGAGAGCAGCCGTATGAGATAAAGGGAAGGAGAGAGAGAGAAAGAGAGAAGAAATATTCTCTTTTGCTTTCATTTTCTGTATGTTTGGCATTTTTCTTTCCAAGTTCAAGCAAAGTAAAAAGTTTTCCCAGAAAACAAAAAGAGCTTCATTTTGGGTTCTTAATTTGTTCTCAACGATCCAAAATTCCAATACATGCACTGAGATTTCTTGTATTGTCTTCTTAATTATAGTAGTAAATCCTTTTGTTTTTTTAATTTGTTTAGTAGTTTTAGCTTCTTCTCTTGTTACTTCTTTTGTCTTAGCAAGTTTTAGAACGCAACCCCGTTACTTCTAATTACTTCAGATTCAATATGATGTCCGAAGATGGGCTCTCAATTCCCTCCACCATCAAAGGGTTAGCTCAAGAACTAAGTTCCAGCCCTAACCCTAACCCTAATGCCGATAATCAACTCAAGAGGAAGAGGAATTTACCTGGAACTCCAGGAAAGTGTATTTTTATCTCCACCTTGCAACTTCGCACACTTCACTTCTTTAGCTTTGTCTATTGATCAACTCAATCTTCATCTTGTATTCTTTTTTTGAACTTTTTGTTTGATATTGGTTACTTCAATAATTCAATTGCAGATCCAGATGCAGAAGTCATAGCTTTGTCCCCAAAATCTCTAATGGCCACAAACCGATTCGTTTGCGAAATTTGCAACAAGGGGTTCCAGAGAGACCAGAACTTGCAGCTTCACCGACGCGGCCACAACCTTCCATGGAAGCTCAAACAAAGATCAAACAAAGAAGTGATTCGGAAGAAGGTGTACGTGTGCCCGGAAAGGACATGCGTGCACCACGAGCCTTCCCGGGCACTCGGAGACCTCACCGGAATCAAAAAGCACTTCAGCCGAAAGCACGGTGAGAAGAAATGGAAGTGTGAGAAATGCTCAAAGAAATACGCAGTTCAATCGGATTGGAAGGCTCATAGCAAGGTTTGTGGGACTAGAGAGTATAGATGTGACTGTGGCACACTTTTTTCCAGGTAACTGTTTTTCCAACATGTTTCTCTTTAATTATAACAAAAATTCCCTACTTTATGTGATTAATTTGGGAAAATAATTAATATATATATTTAATGCTCTGATCACGTAGAGGCTTTAATGGGGGTTCTATTTGAATTTAAAGCTTTATGCACATTTCGGGTACCGATTGTTTACCAAATTTTGTTACACAGGAAGGACAGCTTCATAACTCATCGAGCTTTCTGTGATGCATTGGCGGCTGAAGAAAGTGCAAGGTTTGGTTCAGCTTCAACTACCAATATGAATCCAAGCTTCATCAATGGGTGCAATAATATTACCAACATTAACCCTCATCATCAAACACCAAGAATCCCTCATTTTATACCAATGTTTCAGCAAGAATTTGCTGGCTCAGACCCTGCTGCCGCCAACAATTCTCATCTCAATTCCAATGCTTTTATGCCGGAATTGGTGCCGACAGCTTCTATGGACATGTTTGGATCTTCATCGTCATCGCAGACGCAGTGGCTCATCAACAACAATAAGTTCCCGGAAGAGGCATCGTTTAATCTCTCCATGTCATCTTCGTCGTTGGCTCGGGGACTTAAGGAGGAATTAGAAGAATCCAAAGGAAGTTTGTCTGAAACGATAAGTGCTTCTGCTACCTCTTTCTATAACAACAACAATCACCAACACCAACCCATGTCAGCCACAGCACTTTTGCAAAAAGCAGCTCAAATGGGATCTACAAGAAGCAACAACAACAACAACAACAACCCAGCAACAACATTCAACGACACTGCCTTTGGTTTCATGTGCACATCGTCCAATTCTTCCAACAATATGTCAAACCAGCTCAGTTCATATGGCCACCACCACAACAAAAATGAAGTTGAGAGCTTCAATGATTTGGTGAATTCCATGTCTTCTTCAACTCCAGCAACCACAATTCGAGACGGATCGTTGTTCTCTAGCTCCTTCTTGAGCAACAAACACTTGATGATGAATATGCCTGGAGCAGCCAATCTGATAAAACAAAGCCAAAGTGAGCAAAGTAGTCTAACTAGAGATTTTCTCGGAGTAGGAGGCGATGCGATTAGCGGAGTGCCCTTCTTTCAACAAGAGCTAGCCAAGTTAGCTTCAATGGGTGACTTGAGTCAATACACTAGTAGTGGTCATCAATGAGAGCCCTATACATCAATTACAAAGCTACTTATAAGAGAGCCTTTGTTGGTCTCTCTATATACTAGAGTTTTATTAGATGAAATGTATACCAATGGAAACTAGATTAAGAGGATAACAAGTCTGAGTTTGCACTCAAAAAAGCAAGTGAGTCAACTCGGAGAGAGAGAGAGAGAGAGAGAGAGGGCCAGTGCATGTTCATGTTGGGAGAGAGAGAGACTAAACAAAAAGAGACTTCATTGGCTTAAAGAGAGGGCCCTCCATGCATGTAGTAGATTTTTTTTTCTTTTGTGTTTTCATCTTTGGAATTTTAGTCTTTCTTGTCATTTCATTTGATAAAGGCTAAAGTTTAAACTCATCAAAAAAAAAAAGGCTAAAGTTTAAATTGTGTTATGTTTGATTGTGTGACCTATGTCACTGCCTTTTCCCACTGTCAACATTTTCCACCGTCAAATGATAGCCTATTCACGTTCAGCTAAATGATAGCAGAAAAGTTTAATGACAATGGAGTTGGCTCTGTTTATTATTAAGATTTGAGGTAATTTGCATTCCCAAGTAATAATGTTAGGTTAAATATACAATTAACAAACGTTTGTCAATTGTTGGCCTTACCTAATATGCCTTGCTACGCGAAATGCTTGTGATTTATAACTCTAATCCAGTCGCGGATATGAGCTTAGCCAAGTTGGTTAGAGCGGATATACTTCTCACTCTGCACCCGAGTTTCGAATTAAAATAAATTATCGCTTGTATAACCTCTAATCCAATCTTTCATTCCTTGATTAAACAATGAAGCATTTAATTTTTATGTAATATAATTAAATTTTTTTTAAACTCATATGCTATTAATATATTATCAATCGTGCATGTACATTATTCAAATATAATCTCATTTTAGTTATGAACTCGAAAAATTATCAAAACACCATGGGTGGGAAAATGGGTAATAGAAGTCATTTTATAAATGGGTAAATTTGTCTTTAAATTTTTTTGAAGATAATGTGAGTGGGAAAATAGGATAAGATGGTGGAAATAATAGCACTCTTAGAAAATTAATGTAGGAAGGGATTAAGAGCAAAATTAGGAGAAAGTGGAAAAAGAGGAGTCTATAATTATCATACTGTATACTTTCGCTTTCGCTTTCAATTCTATATTACTAAATATTTTTAAATAAGAAATGTATGTGGTACTTCATAAGTCTTTCAATTCTACATGATTATCACTAAGTATGTCAAGTCCATATATTTGAGACTCTTGTAACCCATAAGTCTACTTTTGACACCCAACATTTTGCTTTTTGGACAATTTAAATTCCAACATGATTTATTTCGTTTTCATAATATCTTTGCTTCGATATGTATATGTAGTATTGTTATGCTGTTAGGTTGTGGATTAGAATTTGGGATCTCTTCTAAAATGAGGAAGGAAAGTACCACTAGACTGAGAGCTAGCTAGTTATCAATACAACATGATGATAAGGGAAATCATAACACCTTCTTATTTAGAATTTTTTTTCTTTGAAAAGTTCAAAAGTAGCTATTTGTACATGCCTATAATCTTTGTTCTTCATCTAATTACTTGGCGCAAATAAAGGGGAAATTGATGATAATACTGAGGAAATTAAACTACATGCTTCAATGTCGACTTCATGTCAAATCGATGTGGTCTTAACGTCAACCTTGATGGCTTGCGGACTTCCCAAGTTATCCAATGATGTCAACGAGAGGGAAATCATTGATAGTTTCTCTTATTTCAATTTTAGTTTCTTGATCAGAAAGAAGAGAATGTTACTAACATGATGATGAGGGAAATCATGATGTTATTTACCAAACAAGTATTCAATTAGTTAAAGCAAAAATTCAAGAAACAAATCATTAATAGAACGATTTTGAACTATCAAAATGATGATGAAAGCAAATGACAAAAAGCCCGCCCTGCTTAGAGTATTTCTGGTCTCTGCCTAGTGTTTACCTTGTTTTTTCTTGTATGCCATATTAGCAATAAATAAGAAAGGCTTGAATTCCTTCTAATCTCTTGAATAAATTATTATTGCTTATAAGGAAGGGAGGTAGGCTACTTGGTTAGTTCAACAATCAAACCCTTATGTGTAGAGTGGCTTGCCTAATCCTCTTAGCCTCGCGGTTTTACTCTCATTCTCTTTAATAAATTACTATTCCTTTGTTTCAAAGAAAAAATAAGAAGGTTCTTTTAGGAGCAATAGTTCCTCAACTTATGTCTAATTTGCATTTTGGTCCTCAAAGTTAAAAGATGACTATTGTGGTTGCTTAACTTCACTTTCTCTCGCACTGTTGGTGATGACGTCATAATGTTACATTTTCCATCAAATATAAGGGCAAAATGATCATTTTAGGTAGTTTTCAGTTATTCGTCTTTGATAAGAAATGGTCCCTGAATCGTTAGGAATTCAAGGCGGTTTTGGGAGGTAGCCCCCCGACGAGGACAGGGGATTCCCCGAAATTTTGTTGTTGGGGATAAGCATGGGGACGGGAATAGTATTACCATACCCGGCCTTCCAACTCGGCCCATTGCCATCCCTATGACTAAAGCCAATATTCGAGTTGGATGACTAAAATATAAATCGAGTATAAATTCAAGGACCATTGCTTCGAAAATGCTAGTAAAAAAAAAAAAAAAAACATATTTTTCTCGTACACAGGTTTTACCAAACATCACAATGCTTAGGGTCACACTTTTTAACACAATAACATTAAGATACTACTTGCCTCCTTACCTATAAGGATATATTTCTCCTTCCCTGTGAATCAGTTTGACGCATATGCAAAAATAATTCATCAAAAACACAAAATGAAAAACTTATGCACATATATCACATTGCTATTGACAGGAATGTTGGCAGGACCCGACCCAAATTCCATTTTGGAATCTGCACCAAATCCTGTGTGTGACCGACACCTCACCTGGCAGGTGCCAAACACTCTTGACCAAATTACCCTTTTAACAAAATCCAAAATTAACTTCAAGTTTGACTTCTGCGAAGTTTTACGCCTATATGAAAATCAATTTATAACCACAACCATTTAGCATGCTCCAAGTTTGAATTCAAGCAATTCAACAACTTTTCGAGGGATAACACAAAGGGAAGGTAGGAGAGTATTTTGGGTAGCGCCACAAAATTGGCCCAAAAAAACCACAAACAGTCACTATTTTTGCACAGCTGGTTTGGGCTCGGTTTTGACTCAAAATTGAGCTCAAACTTTGGGGTTTTGATATGTAAAAAGTAGGAGTTTATGAAGAGGGAAGAGAGCTGAAAATTTTGGAGGTTGTGGCTTGAAAAATGGTGGCCGGAGTGAGCAGTTTGCCGGGCAAAATGGCCGGTTGTTTTCTGCGCAAGAAAAGAAGAAAATCGGGAGGGAGGAGAGAGAAGAGAGAGGTGACGCGTGAGAGAGAAGGAGGGGTCTGATTGGGCTCTAAAAATCTGACTTTTGAGATCATTACGGTTATGCCACTTGCTAATTTCGATCGTAACTTCTTCGTTACAACTCCAATTTGAGCCAACTACGTGTCTATGAACTCATCTCAACGTGCTCTACGCAATAGTACAACTGAAATCCCCAAATTCCTTCTTCGAAAAAAAAGTCAACTTTGAAACTATTTAAATATTCCTGGGGTAAAATTGTCTTTTACTTGAATAAATTAATAAGTAAATATTAATTTAAGACCGGGTTATTACAAATGTAGGAGCTCCTACTTATCTAATAAGAAGGGAAGTATTTCCCATAACGTTATTCAAACTAAAGATCAAATTAGTAGTTTTAAATTGCTTTTATCTAATGCGAACAGTGCACTAACACAGAATAAGTTGGGTTACTTCTATTGGATCGTACTCCTTAGAGTGGTTCCAGCGTTGAGCCCTTGCCAGGGAAGGAGGGGGCCCAAGCCCCAAATTCATCTTCCAGCAGGCTAAAGCCTGGGGCAACTGCGGGGCCCATGTAACTAGGCTAGCCCTCAGGCAAAATGAACCCGCGCTCTCAGCCTGGGTTTGCCTGACGTCAAGCAATGCCTTCATCAACAAAAAAATTTAAAAAAATCTTTAAAAAATACTAAAAATTTCAGAATTTTTAAAAAATAAATACTTAGTCATATTCTTCACTTCCCACACCAACACTTTATACAAATTCCTCTCCTCATATCTCATGTGAATAGTTGTTGCCATGACAATGAGTGGAAACACCACAACCTTTTGCAATGGCTGCCACTATTCACATGAATAGTAACCGCTCTTGCCTTGCCCTTGCCCTTTGCCATGACAAATGGGTGGAAGTGCTCTTAGATAACATCATATTTGAAGGGTTACTAAATATTTTATTCACTCCAACCTAAATTTTCTTTTGAATTAATACATGGTGTAAGATTAAAAATTGCTTTTCTTTAATCCTAAATTGAATACTAAACCGTACAATGGTATGACCTACACATATGTTATAGTCAAAAGTGAAATTCAAATTTAATGAATAAGTGGATTCTATTTGGTGTTATATTAAAAGCATCTTTACCAACAACAAAAAAGTGGACTCTATTTCTATTAGAGATATGCAATTTAAATGGTTTAAAAATAGTTTTACGGATTGTTGGTAGGTCACACTTAGATTGTGCATCAAATGATTGAATAGACATTACATGTAGACTTAGCATTACTCTCAATCATCTAACATATCACTTGGTTTACACTCCGAGAGCGATTCTCCAATAATAGTAGCATATAAAACTCTTTAAATTGAAGTTTAAATGTTGACCTACCTGGCAATTTGAAAAGCTTTATTTGTTACTTGAATAATTTTTGCTCCAACAGACTCTTTAATTCAATTAATGCAATATCATGAAAACGAATAAAAAATATGAAAACATGTGAAAAATGTTTATGTATTTATTATATGAAAAGAAAAAATGTATGTTTTTAACATTTTCAAGGTGGGTTTTGTTTTTCCAAAGTAAAATTAAATGTTTGAAGATTCAAAATCAACTTACTAGTCCTGAAGAAAAAGAAAGAGGTTGCAGCTTTGATGACTTGAGGTTGAAGAGGCTGTTTAAGAGAGTTTATGATGTAGCTCACCTATTTTAGAATTCCAAAGCCGTTGAAGAGGCTGTACTCAATTGTTAAAATAATATTTGCCAGATCCCATAAAATTCAATGCCAAGTATGCATATAGAAATCATGACTTTGACAAAGAAATCCCTTTTTTTTTTTTTTTTTTAATGTCGAGTTTGGGGTGAATGGGCTACTATAATTTGCTTTTCTTCGAGCTGAAGCATTCATGACATGGTCATTCTTATTCTGAAATAAATTCAAAATGGTACTTCAAAAGTGCAAAAGGAATGATCAAGACACATGCACTTTTCCATAGGAATTTGTACAGATTTCTCAAAATACACAGAATCACAAAATGAATAAAATACAAATACAGATAACAATGAACAGACAAATTAAGAACCCCATGAAATTCATTGGTTACACAGTATTTGGTATCTTATATATATCATCACAAACTGGCATATAATTCCACAGTGCCCATAAACTTCAATCCAACTCCAGCATAACATCCATTGGCACAAAGTAAAAAACAATTCTGTCACAAAAAGCTTATAGCTGCAGCAGCAACCACTGAAACTCCAATGGAGACAATGACATTAATGTTGGAGATCAGAGAAGGAACAGCACCAGACTTCACTTCAGCAACATCAGGAGTAGTGTCATCAGAATCAGATGATGAAGATTCCTTCGTAGGCTTCTCTTGTACAGTGTTAACTTTGTAAATAGCAATTTGATTATCGGAGTAGACAGTGCCTGAAATGGAGGTGTTCACGAGGCCAGTGGAAATGTTGACTGAACTGCCTGTTGTGGTAATGTTTAGTGGATACTGAAATCCAGTTCCAGCTTGGGTTCTCACTGGATTGCTGAGAGTTTGGAAGTTTTGGATTGTGAGAAAATCTGGGATCAGATGGAATTGTAAGAGCTGCACTTTTTGCTCATCGCTCAAAGAGTTGAGTGAGCCTGTGCTGAGCCTTGAGAAGGCACTGTCAGTTGGGGCTAAAACGGTGAGTTGGCTATTTGAGTTGTTGAGTTGGCTGTAGAGCTGTCTGTCAATTTGGGTGCTTTTTAAAAGGCGGATTAAGACATTGAAGCCACCTGCTTTTTCAAGGATTTTGGTGATGTTGGTTGGGCCTGGAGGTGCAGGGGCATCAGCTGGTGGTGCTGGAACTGCTGGCCCTGTAATTGATGGGGCAGCTGGAGAAATTGGGGCAGCTGGGGCAATTGGGGCAGCAGGAGCAGCAGGAGCAGCAGCAGGGGCTGCAGCAGGAGCTTGTGCTAAGATTTTGGTGCAATGGGAGAGGAAGATAAGTAGAAGTGTGAGTGAGAAAAGAGGCTGATGCTGAAGCTTCACCATCTTGTTTTTGAGTGTGGTGGGGTTTCGGCTGCTTAATTTGCTTGAAAACAAATAATGCCAAAGCAAGATTGGTGCTTGCATGCACAAGGTGTTTGATATTTTGTGCAAGTGTTTGATATGAGTTTTGGGGGGAATGGAGAGCGTTTTTATAAGTGGTGGGAGATGAGGGATTTAGGTGAGGAGGGTGATAATTATTATTTGATCAGTTATACAACCTTCGCAGTTAGCATGTCTGTCTTTGTTGAGAAGGTGAGAGAGAGGAAATGTAGAGTGAGATTGTGGTGTTAGAGCTACTAGTTTGCTTTCATCTAATCATTTGCCAAGAGAGAGGGAATGAATGTAGTGAGATTGTGGTGTCATAGCTACTAGCTAGCTTGCTTTATGTAATCATTTGGGGTTAAGATTTACTTCCAAATTGTTGGCGGTTAAGCTCTAAAATACAGGGGTGCGCATAAATATTGGAGAAAATAATTAATGATTAAATCGAACTCATTGAGTCGGTTTAGTTCGATTTTTAATTAAAAATATTTATTTTGAATCAAATTGTCTCTGAACCCGTCAGCTACAATTGTAATATTTTAGGTTTGATTTATCTTCCTCTATACATTTCCTCATTTCATATCTTCCTATTTTTCTTATCTATCTTCAAGTATCATCGCTTTTCTCAAGTCGACTAAGCACTAATGCGTCATCGACGGTCGTCACCTCTGCTCTACTTGATTCAAACAACTCACTGCCTCATCTTCTATGTCGTCGCACCAAACCGAGTTCATCAAATTCGGCCAAATTTGGTACAATTACACCAATTTTTTACTACAACACCTATTTGGTCTAAATTGACGGGGGGCGACAATTCTACTGACGGTTAAAGATGTGGCACATGAACCAAACTAGCTCGTGCCCACTCTACTGAAACGACATTTATACTAAATCCCAAGATCCGTTTTAGGCCTATAACAATTTTAAAAATGCTTAAGTAACAATGTCTTTAGAAATAAAAATGAAAAAAAGTCTTAAATTACCTCTAAACTTAAGGACAAAAATTCATAAGTGACACTCTTTTATTGTCTAAGGGTGGAAAGGAGAGAAAAAAAACCTAGGGGACAGCCAGAGAGAGAGAGAGCAAATGAAGAATTGAACTTGCACCTATTTTTTTTTGTCAACTTCAAACTTTGATAGAAAACCCAAAAAGGGAAGGGAAACAAACCAGTAGCAATAACAAACAAGGCTATAACAGACAGCCCAGAAACTACAAACCGTTACTCAAAACAAAAGCAAATAGCTAGTCTGAGATGCCTCACCCTCAAATTGGCGATAGCTACTGCCGCATGGGCACGCACATATTTGAAAAAAAAGTACATCTCTTTATTTCTCAATCTCTCAGTGTCTTGCTGTCCGTTATACGAATATGAGATGTTAAGATGGAGATGTAACTAGTTCTCATAAGGCACAAAAGATTACACTTGGATCAGATAAAAGAATTAATTTTTCTGGATGGTTTTCTTTGTTTTAGGTAATTTAACATGGGGCTTTAAAGCAATGCATTCATGATTGTGTTCATATGCTAACGCATTCGTGATGATAACTCGTATCCTCAAGTTTCTCAAGAGACGCCATGTACTGATTTTGTGGAGGGAATTACACAAGTTTAAAATACACAGAAGCCCAAGATGAAATGCGCAAATGAAAATATTGCATTATAGTATAATGATTATACAAAGAAACAAAACAAATCAAGAACCCAATGAAATTCAACAAAACATTATTGGTCTCACATACAGATCACATTTCTGACATGCATAACAACAATTATTACGTACCCTTCAACTCCAAACCAACTCCAATTGGAACAAACAATTTTGTCAAGAAAAGCTTAATGCTGCTGCAGCAACCACAGCAACTGCAATGGAGACAATGCCATTAAATTTGGGGAGTACGGTAGGCACAGCTCCAGACTTCACTTCAGCAACAGGAGGAGTAGTACTAGTGTCACTGTCATCAGAATCAGATGATGAAGAATTCAACTTAGGCTTCCCGTGTACAGATGCTGATGCTAGAGCTGGAGCTGGAGCTGGAGCCAGTGACGGTAGTTGACGCTTGGGAGCAAAAACAGCATAAGGCTGGAGCACACTGTCAACTTGGTAAATAGCAATTTGATTATCAGAGTAGACAGTGCCTGAAATGGAGGTGTTCACAAGGCCAGTGGAAATGTTGACTGAATTGCCTGATGTGGTAATGTTTAGTGGATACTCCAATCCAGATCCAGCTTGGGTTCTCACTGGATTGCTTATAGTTTGGAAGTTTTGGATTGTGAGAAAATCTGGGATCAGATGGAATTGTACGAGCTGCCCTTTTTGCTCATCACTCAAAGAGTTGAGTGAGCCTGTGCCGAGATTTGAGAAGGCACCGTCAGTTGGGGCGAAAACTGTGAGTTGGCTATTTGAGTTGTTGAGTTGGCGGTAGAGCTGGTTGTCAACTTGGGTGCTTTTTAAAAGGCGGATAAAGACTTTGTAGCCACCTGCTCTCTCAAGGATTTTGGTGATATTGGTTGGGCCAGAAGGTGCAGGGGCATCAGCTGGCGGTGCTGGCACCACTGGCCCTGTACTTGTTGGGGCACCTGGGGTAGCTGGGGCACCTGGGGCAGCAGCAGGGGAAGCAGAAGGAGCTTGGGATAAGATTTTGGTGCAATGGGAGAAGAAGATCAGTAGCAATGTGAGTGAGAAAAGAGGCTGATTCTGCTGCTTCATCATCCTGTTTTTGAGTGTGGTGGGATGCGGCTTCTTAATTTGCTTGGAAACAATTAAAAACCTCAAGGTGTTTGATATTTGGAGAAGATGTTCGATATGAGTTTGGGGGGAAATGGAGAGGGTTTTTATAAGTGGTGGGAAAGGAGATATAAGGTGAGGTGGGTGATAATTATTTGATGCAACCTTCGCAGTTAGCATGTCTGTCTTTGTTGGGAAGGTGAGGAGGGAATCAATATAGTGAGATTGTGGTGTCAGAGTTACTAGTTTGCTTTCATCTAATCATTTGGTGTTTATCATATGCCAAGAGAGAGGGAATGGATATAGAGTGGGTGTGGGATTGTGGTGTCAGAGCTACTAGTTTGCTTTCATGTAATCATTTGGGGTTTAAGATTTACGTGGGGTTAAGCTTTAAAACACAAGTGTGCACATAAATACCGGAGAAAAAAATTGATTAAATCGAACCAATCAGGTCAGTGTAATTCGATTTTTAATTAAAAAAACATTTATTTTGAATCAACCATCTAAACTGATTCCGCTCCAATTTTAATATTTTTGGTTCGATTTTTCTTCCTCCATACTTTTCCTCTTTTCATATATATCTTCCTATTTTGCTTACCTATCTTCAAGTTCTCTGTGTTTGTGGTAATTTTTTCCTTTAGCTGGTCTTTTTGGCTTTGTATTCTCTGTTTGTTTCCTCCCCATTTATGGGTTTTGAATGAACATGATTGATTACGACCAACAAAAAAAAAAAACTTCAAGTATCATGGCTTTTGTTCAGAGTTGACTAGGTACTTATGTGTCGTTGACAGTCCTCATTCTTGGCGTGACTTGTGCACCGGTTGACTTTTCTTGCATGTCAAGGATTTCGATATTAATAATTGAATTCACTTTATTTATGATTTCCTACTGTAAATAGAATTAGGAATGAATTACTATACTTGGTCTCCAAGACTTTTATTGTATTATAAATATGGCCTCTTACAAGAAGAAGTATACATAGAAATTTTTTTGACCAAAAAAAAAATAGAAAATTCCCACCACAATTAATCTCTCATAATTTTAGCATGGTGTTGGCAGAAACATGATTGCTAGATTGCTAACCAGTGGACACTCCAATTGTTCAGAATCGCCATCTTGGAGAATACCCTAATCAAGTATCCACTAACAAAAAGAGATATCAAAGGTTAGTGGGGAAGATTGATGTACTGTCACATACTCGACTAGACATCGCTTATGTTGTGAGCCTTGTCCTTGCAGTCATGGATTCCACAAGTGAAGACCATATGGATGCAGTCCTTTGAATCCTTCAATATTTAAAGTCGACACCAGCGAAGGAACTTATGTTCTTAAGAAACAATCACCTGAATATTGATGATTATATGGATGCAGATTGGAAGGAAGTGTTATTGACATAAGATCTACATCAGGTTACCTCACATTTGTGGGGTCATTTGGTTACTTGGAGAAGCAAGAAACATAAGGTGGTTGCCTTATCTAGTGCAGAAGTTGAGTTTAGAGGTATGACCAAAGAAATTTGCGAACTGCTTTAAAGAAATTGCTTATTGAGCTTGGATATGCACTCACATATGTGATGAATCTGTATTGTGACAACAAGGCTGCAATATCCATTGCACATAATCCGGTTCAACATAATTGCACTAAACATGTTGAAGTAGATCAACATTTTATGAGAGCAGAAGCTCGAGGCCAAAGAAATGCATTTTTCCTTTGTTAAGTCAGAAGATCAGTTGGCAAACATGTCAGAAGAGGCAAACTTGGTAAAGTGTTCCACAACTCATTGGACAAGTTGGGCATTGACATCACCTATGCCCCAATTTAAGGGAAAATGTTTGCATTGTTAGACGTGTAGATGTCTAACCCATTAAAGTATGGTCTTATAATCATCAAAGGATTCTAAAGACTTGATATCAATTAGGAGTTCAATTGCAACTAAACCGGTAGCTCTATTTAAGTTAGTGTTTTAAGGCTAATATAAGAGCTAAAAGGATTCCTATTAATTGTGGATTAGAAGTTATAAACCTAATGCAATAAGGACTTCTTAAGAGTTTCTTGATGGGCAAGACTCTTAGGTAGATGCATATAAATACAAGTGCCCCTGCTAAACCATCAAGCCAACCACACAAAAGAATTCACCCCATCTAGAATTAGTGTATGAAGGGATCAAATTGAGGAGATGTGCTCTTGTATAGTCTTGATGTGTGTTCTATCATGTGTAGTCATTAATAGTTTACATGCGTGACTTATGGACCTGTTCACTTTCCTTGCACCCCAAGGATTCCAATATTAATTGTAATTGATTTCTCTTTATTTATGATTTTCTATTGTAAACAAAATTAGGAATTAATTACTTTACTTGACCTCCAAAGCTTTATTGTACTATAAATATAGTCTAATAATACATAGAATATTCCCACAACAATTACTCTCTCATAATTTTAGCATTCACCTCTTCTCTACTTGATTCAACAACTAATGCCTCTTCTTCTATGTGGTCGACACCTCAAATCGATCAAAATTGAACCAAACTAAGTCTATCAAATTCGGCCCAATTTTAGTTCAATTACACCAACATTTTTCTGCAACACCCGTTTTATCTAAATTGAGGGGTGGGCCACAATTCGATTGACGATTAAATATGTAGCACAAACCAAACTAGCTCGGGCACACCCTAATAAAACGACATATATACTAAATCCCAAGACCCTTATATGCCTATAACATATTTAAAAATGCTCAAGTAAAAATTTGTTTAGAAATGTACAAGAAGAAGAAGAGAAAAACAGAACAAAAAGGCTTCAGTTACAGACAAAATTAAGGACAAATTCATAAGTGGGGCACTCTTTCATTGTCTAAGGGAGAGAGAGAGAGAGAAAATGAAGAACTTGCACTTGAACTTGCACATATTGATAAAAAAGCACTTCGTTTATTTTTCACTAGTCTCACCACAAGTCCTTTGTCACGCTCATGTACATTCTAACTATTCCTTTTTTAAAATTTAAAATTTTTTTTTACAGCGAAGATATTTGAGAAGTATTAAATTTTTGGTTTAAGGGAAATTTTTGACTTTTATGAATACAAGCAATATATTAGATTTAGAAAATAAATTAAGAGAACTTATTTTTTTCGTTTGCCATTAATAATGACTTGGCTTAGTTTTGTGTTCATATGCTAAAATACATTCAAAATGGTACTCAAAAAAAGTGAAAAATGAATGATGAAGGGAAGCCATGTACTGATTTATGGAGGAATTTACACAAGTTTCATAAAATACACAGAAGCCCAATGAACTTCAACAAAACAATATTGCTCTCGCATACAGTACAGATCACATTTCTGACATGCATAACAACAGTTATTACCCTTCGATTTCACACCAACTCCCAATTGCAACAAACAATTTGTCAAGAAAAGCTTAATGCTGCAGCAGCAAAAACAGCAACTCCAATGGAGACAATGGCATTAATCTTGGGGATCAGACAAGGAACAGCACCAGACTTCACTTCAGCAACATCAGGAGTAGTGTCATCAGAATCAGATGACGAAGATTCCTTCGTAGGCTTCTCTTGTACAGGTGCCGGAGCCGGTAGGGTTGGTGATGCTTGGGAGCAAAAACACCATAAGGCTGGAGCACACTGTTAACTTTGTAAATAGCAATTTGATTATCGAGTAGACAGTGCCTGAAATGGAGGTGTTCACGAGGCCAGTGGAAATGTTGACTGAACTGCCTGTTGTGGTAATGTTTAGTGGATACTGAAATCCAGTTCCAGCTTGGGGTTCTCACTGGATTGCTGAGAGTTTGGAAGTTTTGGATTGTGAGAAAATCTGGGATCAGATGGAATTGTAAGAGCTGCACTTTTTGCTCATCGCTCAAAGAGTTGAGTGAGCCTGTGCTGAGCCTTGAGAAGGCACTGTCAGTTGGGCTAAAACGGTGAGTTGGCTATTTGAGTTGTTGAGTTGGCTGTAGAGCTGTCTGTCAATTTGGGTGCTTTTTAAAAGGCGGATTAAGACATTGAAGCCACCTGCTTTTTCAAGGATTTTGGTGATGTTGGTTGGGCCTGGAGGTGCAGGGGCATCAGCTGGTGGTGCTGGAACTGCTGGCCCTGTAATTGATGGGGCAGCTGGAGCAATTGGGGCAGCTGGGGAATTGGGCAGCTGGGCAATATGGGGCAGCAGGAGCAGCAGGAGCAGCAGCAGGGGCTGCAGCAGGAGCTTGTGCTAAGATTTTGGTGAATGGGAGAGGAAGATAAGAGAAGTGTGAGTGAGAAAAGAGGCTGATGCTGAAGCTTCACCATCTTGTTTTTTAGTGTGGTGGGGTTTTGGCTGCTTAGTTTGCTTGAAAAACAAATAATGCCAAAGCAAGAGTGGTGCTTGCATGCACAAGGTGTTTGATATGAGTTTTGGGGGAATGGAGAGGGTTTTTATAAGTGGTGGGAGATGAGGGATTTAGGTGAAGAGGGTGACAATTATTTGATCAGTTATACAACCTTCGCAGTTAGCATGTCTGTCTTTGTTGGGAAGGTGAGAGAGAGGAAATGTAGAGTGAGATTGTGGCGTTAGAGCTACTAGTTTGCTTTCATCTGATCATTTGCCAACAGAGAGGGAATGAATGTAGTGAGATTGTGGTGTTATAGCTACTAGCTAGCTTGCTTTATGTAATCATTTGGGTTAAGATTTACTTCCAAATTGTTGGCGTTTAAGTTCTAAAACAGAAGGGTGCACACCCGAAAAAAAAAAAAAGATTAAATTGAACCGATCAAGTCTGTTTAGTTTGATTTTTAATTTAAAAAAACATTTATGTGTCGACGGTCGTCACCTTTGCTCTACTAGATTCAACAACTCAGTGCCTCTTCTTCTAGGTCGTCGCCACCTCAAATTAATCAAAATCGAACTAAACCAAGTCTATCAAATTCGGTCCAATTTGGTTTAATTACACCAACGTTTTTCTGCAACACCCATTTAATCCAAATTGAGGGCTAGGCAACAATTCAATTGACAATTAAAGATATGGTCCGAACCGAACTAGGTCGTGTCCGTACTACTAAAACGACATTTATACTAGATCCCAATACCCCTCATAGTCATAGACCTATAACAATTTTTAAAATGCTCAAGTAAAATATTCTCTACAAATTAGAAGAAAAAAATATCCTTCAATTACCGACAAAATTAATGATAAATTCATAAGTGGCACTCTTTCATTGTCTAAGGTTGGAAGGTGAGGAAAAACTTAGGGGACAGCGCGGACAACCAGAGGCAGAGAGAGAGAGTGCAAACATTTTTCACTAGTCCCTTGTAATGTGCTCACGCACATTCGATTTGATTTTTTTTATTTTATATAATTTTAAATTTTTTTAGCGAAAGATATCTAAGAGGTATTAAATTTTTGGTTTTAAGGGAAACTCCAGAACATGATCTATTATGATTTTATTTCAACATAAAAATCGTAAAAGTTATCTTATTTTGATTAGGATGTTGTTAAGCGAACCCCTAAAATTAATTGAGTATACCATATGAACTAAGTACACCTTAAATAATTAAATTAAAATGTAAAACTAACTAAATACAACCTATTTAACTTTCCAAAATTACCTTGAAACACCCTAACTCTATCACACAACACCCTAATACTAAGAGCACCTCCACCCCAAAGGGCAAGGGCAAGGTTTTTCATTTATTTATGTGAATATTGCCTTTTTTGTTCCACCCCAAAGGGCAAGGGCAATTACTGTTCACTAGTTTGTTATGTTTCATCTTGGTCAAACATAATTTTGATAAGTTTCTAAATTGCCGCGTGCCATTATTTATTATAAAATTCTCACCTAACATTTTTGAATTAAATTTTACGAATAAGTTTTGGGTAAGTATAATTTTTGTGTTTATTGGTTAAATCTGAAGAATTTCAGTATAGATTCTCATTGCCACGTGTTGATTTTAAGATAAGTTTTCGGAGATTTATTATAAAATTCTTAATATAGTATTAGATAAGTTTGCACCACTCTGAATTTGGCCACGTGTAGTCTTCTCTTCTAAGGTCCTGTTTGGAGTCTCGGAAATAGTCAAAAGCACTTTCTCAACAACCAAAACGCTAAGGAACAACGTTTGGTCAGAAAATTTCGCGGTTTTGGGGCCATAAAGATGCTTATTTGGAGAAGCACCTGCCATATGCTTCTT